>RJWM01012764.1:0-55284 GCA_004363535.1 Dasyprocta punctata
TTATATTTATTATGGTCTGCAAATAGCAAGACAAAACTGAAATATTTGAATAATTTGAAATGCAAATTATTGAGTGTCATAGTAATGATAATGGCCAAGAATATATTATGAAAAGAGAGTATATTTTGGGGAGTAAAATTAGTTGTTTTAGACAACTTATGTGAGGTTATTTGGAAATAGAATGGAATGGAAAAGGAGGACAAAAAGATTATAAAAATCTTATAACTAAGAAAGGAAAGAAAAGACAATAATAGGAAACTCAGTTTCAGTTAATGAAATTATATCATGGTGATGGCAAACACATAAATAGTGAAATTTTCAAAGGAATTAGTATTTATCTTCTTTTTTAATTTTTTGATGTGTATTAAATGTTTTATTTAAAGGTTTTTAACATAAAAAAGAAGGCACACAGTACATATTACATTATAATGAGCAGGGCTTAATTATTTGAAGAAAAGACAACTTAAGACTACAGACTTTGGAAAAGTTGTATTTCTAATGAAATGGGGCATCCAAAAAAAAAAAAAAGCTAAAAAGGTAACTTATTAAATGCCTACAATTTAAAATTTTTTTATTTTAAAGAGAATAAAGCAAAACAAAACAGAATAAAGCAGTTCAGAGCAAAACAATGCAAGCAACATAGGATTTCAAAACGAGACAACAGGAAATCAACAGTGGCTACTATAATGTCTCTTCTTTTCTGTGAAATAGTTGTCCATATCTTCAGACACAATGAATTCAAACAAAATAGTATAAAACCAATCAAAATGAAAGAATGAAAGCATTACAGGCCTTCAAAACCAGACGATAAGAAAATCAACAATGGCTACCATAATGTGTCTTGTTCTCTTCAAAATACCTGTCCATACCTTCATACATACTGAAATCAAATAATACAAAACGGACTAAAACCAATCAAAACAAAGAATAAAAGCATTATTGGACTTCAAAACACGATTAAAGAAAATCAGCAACGACTACCATAAAGTTTCATTTTCTTCAACGTAGCTGTTCGTACCATCACACGTATTAAAATCAATTCTTGTGAACTCTTTAGGAGAAGTTCGGGCATGTATAAGCCTATATATGTACATCTAGCCTTTCTGTATTAGAGGGAGAAACAAAGCAAAACAAAACAAAATACAAGAAAAACAAGAAAAAAAGAGGCAAATAAATAACAATAACAAAGAACCCAAAACAATAACAATATAGGCTTTCAAAACAGGGTGATAGGAACATAACTAAGGTTGTTATTTTGCATAGTTATCTTCAAAAGAGTTACTCAGATTACCAGATATAAACATACAAGATTGATCTAATTCTATGAATGTTAATTGTTTTGTTCCAAGAACTAATAGAACAATCATCCTAGCTATCTTAAGTGTATGTGTACAAATTTATATCTTTTTTCTTTTCCCTTCCTTCTTTTCTCCTTTTCCCTCTCTGAGTTATTTTTTGCTCTTTGAGCAGTTTATAACCCTTTCACAATGTTTACTGAAGATTGTGTATCTTATTTACTCTCAGTTTCTTACACTTAGCGAGACAATACAGTATTTACTCATGTGCGTTTGATTTATTTCACTTATGACTATGGTCTCAAGTCACATCCATTTACCTAAAAAGCCTCAATGTGATCCTTCTTTATAGGTGAGTAGTATTCCATTATGTAAAAACGCTGCATCTTTTTTATCTATTCCTCAGTTGATGGACATTTAGGTTGTTTCCGAGATTTAGCTATTACAAATTGTGCTGCTATAAACAGGGGTGCACATATATCACTGTGGTACAATGTTTTCAGTTCTTCTGGGAATATGCCCAGAAGTAGAATCGCTGGGTCAAATGGGACCTCCAATCCCAGCTTTCCGGGGAATCTCCAGATTGATTTCCACAGTGGTTGCCCCAGTCCACACTCCCACTAACAATGCAGGAGAGTTCCTTTTTCCCCACAGCCTCGTCAGCATTTGTATTGGTTTTCTTGATCCTGGCCATTCTTTCTGGAGTGAGATGGAATCTCAGTGTTGTTTTAATTTGCATTTCTCTAATGATCAATGATAATGGCTACAAATTTTAAGTCATTGTAAGTTTAAAACTAGATAGCTTCTCTGAAAAAGATTGTACCATTGTATCATACTGTATTTAAATGATCATGGTTATTTTTCAAGACCTTTGCATAAAAACGGTGCTAAAATAAACAGAAGAATGCTGTATCTGGCAATTATTAAATTAAATTGCTAGCCACTAATTTTCATAAAAATAGTCTGAAGAATTATGCCCCTAAAATAATTTCTACTATTTCATGTGTTACCTTACTAAATAAAAAACTTAATTAAAGAGATAGAACTATAATATGTGTTTTCCATAGATTTATTCAACATTGTTGTTGTGTTGGATTTCCCTGAAGACTACATAAACTGGGGCCTAAAAGTGCAGGCAGTGTGGTTTGGCAAGAAACAAGCATAGTTAAGACATTCTGCTTAAAATGCAAATTATTTTCCTGCAGTGTAAACAGCAAGAAATAATATTATACATTCTGTCTCCACTTAATAAATGAAAGAATATGTTTACAAGTTTAGTTAATAAGTGAGTACCTCCTCATTATTGAAGTCAAATAACAAAAAAACTACTTTATCTACAAAAACCCAAATATCATTTAGTATAGATGAGAATCAACTATTACATTTAAATACAACTTCAGAAAAGAAATTAAAATTGGCTTCCAAAAAATTATGAAATGGTTAATTTTCTTCAGGCTGGTAGCAAATTTTTCTATTCATTAAATGGCAACCTAAGCAGAATGAACAGTTAACAAATGAGGATCAGACACACTCCTCTCCATGCATCCAAAGATGATTGATACACTCAAAACTTGCAAATTCATATTGATCAATGTCATTGTCATCTGGAGTGAGCTGGACAGGTTCACCGGTAAACTGAGGATCAAAGTTATCCAAACTAAGTTCCCCAGGAAGTTTTGGTTTGAATGGAGATACCACCTGCCTTGGGTTCATCATACCCTATCACCATTTTGAAGGAATGGATGCTCCTGAATATCAGCAAATCCTCTTTGAGGACTGCTTTGACCCATGCGGCCCTTGGTGTGAAGGACGGCCAGAGGATGAGAAAATCAAGAAGAGACAAAGCTGAGGTTGCGGGAGCCCTTATCCTCCTGATGGGAGGAAAGGAACTGGTCCCTCACTGCAGGGGCATTTATTTATACCTTTTAGCAACTTAATGTCACATGACACCCAATTGTCCTAGCAACCCACTGTACAGAGTGTCTTGGGGCTAGGTGTTCTCTGGGCTGAAGCAGCTTCTTCACGTGGCTTGTCCCAGGTGCTCTTTGTTCTTGGGATGGTCATGCTCCAGCCTTGTATGTGTGGTCAATTTCGAGTTTCACTGGCTGCCAACAGAAGATGACAACCCAGTCATTCCTTTGGGTCCTTGTTCAGAAAGCTCTCTAGGACACTTGCAGCTTTTACAGACAGACAGCATACACGGCATGTGAATTTTCTTTCCAAAATAACTTGCAAGGGATAATTGAGTTCTCGTAAAGGTTATCAGAGCTTTCATCAGTATGAAATGGAAACTTTCTGACCATCTTCTCAAACATTAATACCCTGAGAGTCTGCCAGTTGACATTGAAACCATAATCTTCTCTTAGAATTTCTAGAGCAAGGCTAATTAGGAGTATCACAGAAAGTGCTGGTTGTATCTCCTGACTGTAATCTTTCCTCACATGCAATAGTCAGTGAGCTTAATGTGCCTTTCTGAGTCCAGTAATAAACTATCCAATTTCAAATTTCTATAAAGTATCCTTCGCTCATGAAGATAACTGAATGCTAAATTGATTACTGCAGTGTAAAACCTGGCATACTTCTTCAGGAAGTATCCTTTGTTGCTGCGCATGAAACATAAGGTCTCCAGCCTAGAACAAAAACCAGACTGCTGTCTGAAAGCAAGAATGCAGTCCAACAGGTGCCTGCTCCAAAGCATGCTTCTCTGTCTGTATACAATTAGTGTTGACAAGCTCTTTTTTCACAACTTCCATTGCATAAATATGACCTTTTTTTTTTTTTAAACAAAACCATCAGTACTTTCATATAGCTTCTCCCTATTACCTGGAGCAAATCAAAGTCCCGAAGACCTAAACTGGATGAAGCTTTGCCACTTTTGTTGGTGTTCACTGTCTGCTTTTCTTCACCAACTTGGTTGAAACCCTCAGAATTTGAAGGATTATGTGGAGTCACTGTGTGTGTAGGGTTTGAAGGCATGGGGGTTTGGTCCATTGGCATCATGGGTTCTGGTGGCATATAATGCTGCCGAGATTCAGTTTTAACAAGTTTGTGATAAGGTTTACCATTGATACACTTGAATACCTGGTATCCAGGTCCCTCTGTTTGGTTTGTGCAGAAGGCACAATCAGCATCCCTGCTGAAATGTTTGGTTTGAAAAATGTGGCCATTTGCACAATAAAGCAAAGAGCTATCTACTTTTGTAGTAGATGGATTTATCTTATTCTGGACAAAGGTTTTTGGCATGTTCTGGTACACAGGCAATGCGTCGATTAAGAGTTTGGGATCCTTGTTTAGCTCAGGAAGCCTAAAGTCTTCTGACTCCACCTGAGGTGACACAGGGCACAGGTCTCCTTCCTCTTCTGCTGGTTTCATGGTTAAAAGCTATTCATTGTCAAAAGAACTGAAGTCTCAAAATTCATTGCAGAGGCCCTCAAAGGAGATGGAAGTCTCAAAATGTGTTATCATGATATCTCTTCCCATCGTCAGTACCTGTTGGGTAGAGATGTGGGTTGTGGAGGTGCTTGAGAAGAAAGGAAAGTAGAAGGGTTGGCTGCCCAGCCAAGTCTGCATCAAGGGCTCCATGGGCAAGTGTGGCCTGACTACCTTCACCAGCCACACTGACTGGACTTCTAGGCTCCCTGCCACATTATTTTCAACAGTGGTGGCTGGGCCTGGGTGGATGTACACTAGGCTTCTCAATGTCTCTTGGGTACTGGTGACTGTGACTTCAGCCTCCCCACTTGGACTTCTTTGACTCTCTAGATTTCTTGTGACTGGCTCTGGGGAGACCTTCCCAGAGCTACTGGGTGTCTCTGGACCTCTCAAAACTTGCCTTGGGCACTTTCGAGTTTCTGTGTTGCTGGTATTTGGGCTTAGGGAGACTTCACACAAGTACCTTGCTTTTTCTAGGTCACTGGTGGTCAGTTTCAGAGAGACCTTCCCTGGGGAGTCAGTGATGGTTGTGTGGCTGCCACAGTGTGGCCTGTGGCACCTGGATGGAGCCAACCTGCCTTTCCTGCCTGGGGGCCTGAGGCTGCAGCCTCACAAAGTGGGTAAGCAGCTCAGCATGTTCGCGGATGGAAGGCTGTCTCCAGCCAAGTGAACTTGGGAGACAGCTGTTACTAGATTGCGAGGCTGGCTCCAAGGGTTCCAAGTTCTGTTTGGACTTGTTGCCAAAGAAGTGAGGTCATGTTTGGGGTTTATAGCCTGAGTCTCCCCTCTTATAAGAGGACCCTATGGGCCATCTTTTTCTCCATCCTAAATAAATCAGTGGGCACTTAATTACTTTTATCTGAGTACCTATCTATGTATCTTTTGGTCTAATGTATCATCTCTCTGCTAGGTTTTTGCTTTTGCAGTACGGGGTCTGAATCCTGCATCTTCACATTCAGCTGTACCCTCAGGCGTTTTTTCAGGTACCTCCTAAGTGCTGCACTAAGTTACTAAATTTGTCGGGTTGGACTCCACCTTGTGGTGTTTTTGCCTCAGCCACCGAGAATGCTGGGAATACTGGCATGCACCATCTTACCTGGTTCATTGTGCGATTTAGAGACAGCAAAAGAAAAACTAGGAAAGTGTTCTGTGATGTTAGATATTGGCCATATTTTCACTTTTAAAGCACCATTTGTGCATGGACACTTTGCATGTAAGGAGGGGAGTGCTGAGGGTTCTTTTCTATAAAAAAGGAGCCATTTTGTTGAAGATGTACTGCTGGATATTCACACTTAGACAGCTGTGAAATTTTAGAACGCTTTTCTTTCCTAGATTATTTTATCGTCATCTTCAGTTATATAGGGAGACTGACTTTCCAGAAATTTCCACCATAATTTAAAAAATTTATTGCTATGCTTTTGATATCCATAATGATCACATTCATCACAGGAAATTTCTACCTGTGCATAATATATCCTAATTCTTCTTTTTCCCCATTCCCATTCCCTCCTTTCAACCTTTCTTCCGTTCCTTATTTACCAAAGCTTTGTTTCCATTTTTTCCTTCTACTTTTTCTTTTCCTTCCCTTCCACCCCACCACCTTATTCCCCTTCCCATGTAAACATTTTCATCCTATGTCCTTTTTCTTTTTTTTTGTCTTTTTGAGACATTCTCCCTGTGCAGTTCAGGCTGGCCTTGGGCTCACTCTGTAGCCCAGGCTGGTATCAAACTTGCAACGATCCTCCTGCCTCAGCCTCCCAAGTGCTGGGATTACAGGAATGTGCCACCACACCTGGCTTCCTACTTCCTAATATGTGTTATACATTTTGGTTCTTATTTACCATTTCGGTTTCTCATAGAAGAGAAGCATGTGATATTTAATTGTGTGTTTGATTTATTTCACTTAAAAATATGGTCTCAAAGTACATCCATTTACCTAGAAATATCTGATGCATTCTTATGACAGGGTAGCACTGCATTGTATGTAAAAACCGTATATTCTTTATCTGTTTGTCCACTGATGGGCATTTAGGCTATTTCCAAGTCTTAACTTTTACAAATTGTGTTGCTATAAACGTGGTATACATGTATCACTGTGGTATGATGCCTTTAATTCTTTTAGCAAGATACCAAGAAGGGGAGTGGCTGGGTCAAAGGAACCTCTAGTTTTAGTTTTTTGAGGAATATCCATACTGATTTCCATATTGGTTGCACCCAACTTACAGTCACACCAGCAGTCTCCCCACAGCCTTGCCAACATTTGTTACTGGTTGATTTCTTGATGATAGCCTTTTTTCTGAGATGGAATCTCAATGCTGTTTTCATTTGCGTTTCTCATATGACCAGTGATATTGAACATTTTTCTGTACATTTATTTGCTGTAAGTATGTCTTCATCAAGGAGGTGTCTATTCATTTCAATTACCCATTTTTGAATTGGATATTTAAATTTTGTTGATTTTTTTGAGTTATCTATTCTAGATATAAGTCTTTTGTCTGAGGAACAGCTGGTAAAATTTTTTCCCCATCCTGTGGGTTGTCTCTTCACTGTGTTGGTGGTTTCTTTTGCTGTGCAAATGCTTTTTAATATGATAAGACCTCAGCTGTAGAGTCTTTCTAGTACTTTCTGTGCAGTTGGGGTTTTGTTTGTAAAGTCTTTGCCCACACATATGTTTTTAAGAGTTTTACATATACTAACTTCCAGGAGATTCAGTATTTCTTTGATCCATTTCAATCTGATTTAGTGCATGGTGAGAGATTTGGGTCTAGGTTTAATCTTTGGCATGTGGAAAGCCAGTTTTCCCAGCATTATTGAATAGGCCGTATTTCTTCCAGTGAATGTGTTTGGCCCCTTTGTGAAAGATAAGGTGAGTTTGGACTTGTTTCTACATCTTCTATTCTCTTCCATTGATTTGTGTGGTTTTTTTGCCAGTACCATGGAGTTTTTATTAAGGTAGTTTTTTTAGTATAGTTTTAAGTCAGGGATTGTGATGTTCCTTACTTTGTTGTCCAGAATTGCCTTTGCTATTCTAGGTCTCTTCTGGTTCCAATTGGATTTTAGGATTTGTTTTAGTTACTTTTCTCATTGCTGAGACAAAATACCCAATACCCAAAGTTAATGGAGGAAAGGTTTATTTAGCTCACAAGTTTGTGGAGGTTTCAGTGCATAATCAACTAGCTCTCAGGCATGGCAGACAGACATTGCAGAGGAGAAACAGTTCATGGCAGGTAGAAGCCAGAAAACCAATATGGAATAAGACAAGCCTCTTTCTGTCCCTTATATTGTAATCCAGGCTACCAGTATTAGGGCAGTTGCAAACCAATCAGTGGACTGATTTGGTAATCTCATATCCTTAGTCCCACCACCACATGCTGTAGATTCAGCTGCCTCTGAAAAAGGCCCACCTATGAGTACGTGAGGCTTTGGGGGAAAATCTAGACCCAAACACAACATTCTGCAATTGGCTGCTCAAAGACTCATGTATATTCCTTTAGGCAAAAGGCATTTAGTTCACCTCTAAGAGTTGCCAAAGTCCTAAAAGTTTCAGCATTGCTGAAAAGTCCAGGTCCCATCTCCTCTCAGATTTAAGGCAAACTCTTAGCTGTGAGTTCCTGTACAAGTGAAAAGAAAGTTAAATACTTCCAACATACAATGGCACAAGATACACATTCCCATTCCGAAAGGTACAAATAAGGAGATACAAAGGAATGGGACCAAAGCAAGTTCAAAATCCAGCAGGGCAAATATTCAGTCCTATAGTTCCATGTGCAGCATCTGAGGCAATCTGTGGAAAGATATGAACTCCAAAGTGTTTGGGTAACTTGGCCCCATGGCATGTCTGATCACAATAGCTTTCATGGCTCTTGTCTTGGGCCAGCTCTATTACCTCCTTGCAGTTTTCCTCAGACGATCCATGTTTCTGACTTCTCCAAACTTCTGGGTTTTCCTCTGCACCTTCAATGTCACATTCACAACTTCACATGCTGCCCTCTCAGGGGTACACTGCCTGACCTCCCAGGCCTTCTTCTGAAATGTGGGTGAAGTCTTCGTGAACCCACAACTCTTATATTCTTCATGCATCTAAAAGTGGCACTGTGTGGATGATACCAGGCTATGCCACCAGCTCAAGCAATAGGCAAGCTTCCTTTTCCCTTGGCTGTAGGGGTTGAGTGCCTATGAACCAAATCCCAAGGAACAACTTCCCCAGGCTGCTGCCATTCTGGAATATGATGCTCTGAGGCTGCAAAAGCTGGTTCTTGTGGTGTTCTCACCTCCCTAATCCTGGTAGCCTAGATGCAATGTAAGAAACAGTGGCTTTTCTTGTTGCGTGTTGCTTTGCTGCTTTCTGCCTGCTATGAACTGTTTCTCCTCTGCAGTGCCTGCTTGTCATGCCACCTTTCCTGGGAGCCAGTTGATTATAGACGGAAACCTCCATGAACTGTGAACAAAATAAATCTTTCGGTTGTCTTTTTCTGACATATTTGGCTTTTTCTTGCAAGTCTTTTCAGCAACCAATTTCTCCTCTCTTTCATCTTGTCAGGGCCCAACTTTGGTGGAGCTTCCTTTCTGGCTAAACTCAGAACATTTTAAATCATTATGTTAGATTTTTTTGCTTTTAATTCTCAACATAAATCTGGCTAAAAGCCCCCAACAGTAGCCATTCTACTGCTCCAACATTAGACTGTCTTGGAATTTCTTTTGCAAGATTAATTAGTCTGCCACCCTCCATCTCAGTCTCAGACAGTCTCTGGACATGAACAAAATGCAGAAAGACTTACTGCCAAGACATAACACACATAGACTGGAGTCACATAACTGATGTGGTCCTTCCTCCCAGCAGAAACCTGAGCCTGGTCTTTACCAGCATCATTTCTGTCAGCATTCTGGTCTTCAGCGCTCTTACCAGAATCTCCTGTAAAGTACAGCCTAAGGTGTTTCAGCTTTCTTTTTCCAGCCAGCATCATGAAACCTTTCCAAATTCTTCTCACAGGCCATTCTCAGGCCTCTGATCCACATGGTGAGGTACAGTCACAGCAACGACCCCATTTCTCTGGTACCAAATTCCATCTGTTACTTTTCTCATTGTTGAGACTTAATTCCCAGCACACAAAGTTTTAGAAGGAAAGGTTTGTTTGTTTATTTATTTATTTATTTATTTAGTGGCACCATGGATCAAACTCACAACCTTGCTCTTGCCAGACAGGTGCTTAAGCCACTGAGCCAAACTCCCAGCCCGAGGAAAGGTTTATTTGGCTCACAGTTTGTAGAGGTTTTAGTCCATAATTGGCTGGCTTCAAGACAGGGTGGCATGGCAGACAAGTATTACAGAGAAACAGTTCATGGCGGGCAGAAGGTAGCAAAGCAACAAGAGACAAGACCAGCCTCTTTCTGTCCTTTATATTGTATCCAGGCTACCAGTCCTAGAGCTGTTGCCAAACCAATCAGTGGACTGATTTAGTAATCTCACACCCTTAATCCCAGAATCACATACTGTATATTTAGCCTCCTCTGAAAAAGCCCCACCTGTGATTGCATTAAGTTTTGAGGGCACAGTTAGATCCAAACTGTAACAGGATTATTTTCTCCAATTTTCTGACTTATGCTATTGGTGTTATAACAAAAAATGCCCCCTCCCCATCAGTATTCTTCAGTTTCTTGGTTGCTCATGTAATAGTTCCTGTTCTAGTTCCAGTTCCAGTTGTGTCTGTCTCCTAAAAATCGCTGGTCACTGTGATGCATAGCTGGTCATTATGATGCATATTGTGAGAACCAATCCTCAATTAATGAGCCATTCTGCCTCTATACTTCCTGCTTGCTTGTCTCATATAAGCCCTAGATATCAGAGATCAGGGCCTGATATTTTGGGAGTGATCCCAGTTAGTGCCTGTCAGTGTAAAATAAATCTGCCTCCAGTATTTTGGTTGAGATTGGATTAAATCTGTGTAACAGTTCTGTAAGTATGACCGTTTTTACTATATTGGTTCTTCCTATCCAAGAAAAAGGGATATATTTCCAATTTTCAATATCTTTTTCAATTTTCTTTTTCAGATTGCTGTAGTTTTTAATGTAAAGGTCTTTTACTTCCTTCATTAGAATGATTCCTAAGTATTTCATCTTTCTTGATGGTAATCTGGGCAAGTGTTCTTTCCTTAATTTCTTTCTCAGTGAGTTTGTTATTTGTGTACTGGAGCACTATTGACTTTTGAGTGTTGATTTTGGTTATTAAATCTAGAAGTCTTTGAGTTTTTGGGGTCTTCTGTGTAGAGTATCACATAGCTGCAAATAATGATAGTTTAACTTCTTCCTTTCCTATCCTTATTCCTTTTTATTCTTTCTCTTGTCTAATTGCTCTTGTGTTTCCAGAACTATACTGAGTAAGAGTGGTAATAATGGACATCCTTGTCTTGTTCCTGATTTTAGAGTGAAAACTTTCTTTTTTTGACTATTTAGTATGATATTGGTTGTTGGTTTGTCATAGATGGCTTTTATCAGGTTGAGGTAAAGACAATCTATTCCGATATTCCATATAACTTTTTTCATGAATGAGTGTTGGACTTTATCAAAAGATTGTTTTGCATCTGTTGAGAGGATTGTGTGATTTTTGTCTTTGGCTCTGTTAATATGATGTTTTAGATGTATTGATTTGCTTACATTGAACCATCCCTGTATTCCTGGGATGGATCTAACTTGGTCATGGTATATAATCTTCTTGATGATTCATTGCATTATATTTGCCAGTATCTTATTGAGGACTTTTGTGTCTCTGTTCATTAGGGAGATTGGCCTGTAGTTCTCTTTTTTGGTTGGATCCTTCTCTAGTTTTGGTATCAGGGTAATGCTTACTTCCAGGAATGAGTTTAGGAGTATTGCTTCCCTTTCAATTTCGTTAACAAGTTTGAAGAGAATTAGAATTAGATCTCTAAATTTCTTGTAGAATTCAGCAGTGAAAATAGGGCCTGGGCTTTTCTTTGTTGGCAGCTTTTTTTTTTATTACATCTTTAATTTCATTGACTGATACTGGATTATTTAGTTTTTATATCTTTTCAGACTGACCTTGAGGCTCACTTTGTTGCCCAGGCTGGTCCTGAACTCACAATGATCTTCCTGCCTCTGCCTCCTGAGTGCTAGGATTACAGGCATGCACCACCTTGCCCGACTTTATATCTTCTTGATTCAGCTTTAAATAGTACCTAGGAATCTGTCTATTTTTTCTGTTTTTCTTTCTTTCTTTTGTTTTAACTTATTAGACTAGGTTCTCAAAGCAGGTATTGATAATCTGAATTTCTGCAAAATCTGTTGTGATTTTGCACTTTTCATTCTTAATTGCATGGATTTGAGTCTTTTTTTTCCTCTAAGAGATTGTCTATTTTATTTAATCTTTCAAAGAACCAACTCTGATTCATTGATTCTTTGTATTGTTTTCTTAAGTCTCAGTTTCGTTAATTTCTGTTCTGATCTTTATCATTTCCTTCCTCATATGTACTTTGGGTTTAACTTTCTCTTTTCCTAGACGCTTTAGGTTCAACATTAGGTTATGTATTTGAGCTCCCTTTTTCTGCTGTGAAAATTCATTTCTATAAATTTTCTTTTAGGACTGCTTTCATTGCATCCCATAAATCATGTTAAAAAACTATTGGTATTATTGTTTAATTGTATTAACTGTTTAATTTCAGAGTAGGTAAAAATTTTGATGACATAGGAGTTCATGAACAAAAATCAAATTGCACAGGAAGCACTTTCCAGAGTCAACAACTGGGATCTCATCTTACTAAAAAGTTTTTGCATGTCAAAGGAAATCTCCAATAGAGTGAAAAGAAAACCCACAAACTGGGAAAATATCTTAGCCAATTGTCCATCAGACAAAGGACTTCTATCTAAAACGTATAAAGAATTAAAAGAAATCAGGCCCCTAAAATTCAAGGACCCAATCCAAAAACGGGCATCTGAGATGACTACACACTTCTAAGAGGAAGAAATACAAGTGGCAAATAAATATATGAAAAAATGTTCAGCATCAATGGTCATTCGGGAAATGCAAATTAAAACAACACTGAGATTCCATCTCACTCCAGAAAGAATGGCCAAGATTAAAAATTCAACCAACAACAAATGCTGGAAGGGCTGTGGGGAAAAAGGAACTCTTCTCCACTGTTGGTGGGAGTGTAGACTGGTGCAACCACTGTGGAAATTAGTGTGGAGATTCCTCAAGAAGCTAGGATTAGAGATCCCATTCAACCCAGCTATCCCTCTTCTGGGCATTTTCCCAGAAGAATTGAAAACATCATACCACAGTGATATCTGTGCACCCATGTTTATAGCAACTCAATTTGTAATAGCCAGATCTTGGAAACAACCCAAGTGCCCATCAATCAAAGACTGGATAAAAAAGATGTGGTATTTTTATACAATGGAGTACTACTCAGCTATTAAGAAAGATTGCATTGAGACTTTTGTAAGTAAATGGACATGACTTGAGACCACACTCATAAGTGAGATAAATCAAACCCACATGTGTAAATACCATATTGTCTCCCTAGTGTAAGAAACTGAAAAAGTATATATGATCCAAAATCTACAATAAATACCGTGTAAGGGTAAAAAACATCTTGAAGAGCAAAAGTAACTGGGAAGGGAAAAGGGGGAAAGAGGGAAGGGAAAAGGAAAAGATATAAATCTGTATGTATGTACATGTAAGATAACTAAAACGAACATAGTGCTGAATGTATTAGTTACTGAGAAAGAAGGGTTAATACGCATATGATTAGGTCAATTTTACATGTCTATATCTGTTAATGTAAACAACCATTTTGAAGATAACGATACGCAATACTGCAACCATTCTCAAGTTTCTATCATCCTGTTTTGTAAACCTATAATGTTACTGTTGTGCATTTACTCTAGTCATTTGTTTGTCTCTTACTTTTTGTCTTTCTTATATGTGTCTTCTTTTTTCTCTTAAATAAAAAAGATTGTCTAATTTCTTCTTTAATTTTATCTATTATCCATTGGTTTTTCAGGAGAGTGTTACTTAATTTCCACGTGTTTATGTAGTTTTTGTGGTTTCTTTGCCATTGATTTCAAATTTCATTGCACTATGATCTGATAATATGCATGGCATAATTTCAATTCTTTTACATTTTCTTGAGCATATTCTATAAGCTAGTATGTGGCCTATTTTGAAGAAAGTTGAATGTGCTTCTGAGAAGAATGAGTATTCTGCTGTGAGGTGAAACACTGTAGACATTTATTAAGTCTATTTGTCCGAAAGTTTAGTTCAGCTCTGAAATTTCTTTGCTGATTTTTTGTGTAGTTGATCTTTTTGTAACAGTGGGGTATTGAGGCCCCCAATTACAATTGTATTACTGCTTATCTGATTTTTTATGTCTGCTAATATTTGTTTTATATACTTGGGTACACTGGTATTTGGTGTATATGTTTATGACTGTTGTTTCCTCTTTTTGAATTGTTCCCTTAACAAGTATGTGGGAACCTTCTTTGTTTCTCTTATTCAGTTTCAGCTTGAAAACCACTTTGTCTGCAAGTAGAATAGCTACCCCTGCTTTTTGCCATGTTCCTGTCATATGAGGTATTGCTTTCCATCCTTTGACTTTCAGTCTATCTCTTTCTTGTTGAGTTAAATGTTTTTTATGTGCAGCATATTGTTGGATCTTGTTTCTTGATCCATTCTGCCATTGTTTCTTTTGATTGGTGAGTTGAGACCATTTATATTGATAGTTATAACAGATATGTATTGACTTATTTTCCTTTTGTTGGTTCTGTTTATTTCCCCCGTTTACTTGTTTGCCTTCCCTAGTTTGTTTATTCATTCTATTGGAGTTCACACGGAATTGTAGTCTTTGTTGATCTTTGTAGAATATCCTTCAGAACTTTTTGGAGTGCTGGTTTGGTGGTCATGAATTTCTTCATCATGGAAATATCTTATTTCTCCATCCGTTTTGAAAGATAATATTGCAGGGTATATTAATCTGAGTTGGAAATTGTCTTTTATTAGGGCTTGAAATACTTTACTCCAAGCTCTCCTTGACTTAAGGTTTGTGTTGAAAAATCTATGATTCTGATGGGCTTTCCTTTATAGGTGATATGCTTCTTTTGTCTAACAGCTTTTAATATTCTGCTCTTGTGTTGAATTTCTGGATTCTTGACTATTATATGCCTTGGTATAGTTTTTTTCTGACCATGGCTAATTGGAATTCTATATGACTCACTTTCCTATATATTAAATTCTTTTTCCAAGCTTGGGAACTTTTCTGCCACTACTTCAGTGAATGGGTTTTTAAATGTCTTTTATTTATTTATTTTTTAATTTTTTAATTTTTTAATGTCTTTTATGCTGTCTTCTGATTTTTCATTGACATGCATCAATCTTATGTTATTCTTGTTTGGATCATCTGGTGAATGTTGGATTGATTTTTTGTGATCCCTTGCTATTTTTAAGAAGTCTTTCATTTGATGATTACTTACTGCAAACTTGTCTTTGAGATTTGATAGTTTGTCCACACACTGGTTGATTCTACTGCCTATACTTTCAATAGACTATTTAATCCCCTGGATATCTGTTTGAATATGTTTTATGGAATCCATGTCTTTCTCATATTGGTAATTCATGGTTTCCATCATTTTCTTAAGTTCTTCTATTTTTTCATGTGTATCTGCTCTAGATTCACTAACCATGCCCTTCATAGTGGTCATCTCTTTAGTGACTTGAGAAATTATTTCTGAGTTGTATTTTTTCTCTACAGCCTCATTGTTACTTCAGCTGCAACCATTTTATAAAGTTCTGGTGGGTGATTTCTGATTTCCTCCACCTCACTGTGCCCTGAAGTTAACCTGGTCAAGCTGGAAATCTGAGGTTCTATCTTGCTTCTGCATCTTATTTTTTTATTCTTTTTACTTTTTAATGTGTTTTCTGCATTGATACTTATAAATTGCTAATGGTAGGTAGCTTTATTACTATTATTGAAACTTCCTTGGGAAATAAAATAACTACTTTTCATAGGTGTCTTCTAGGTGTACCTGGTTTTTGGCTTTTGATTCTTTCCCAAGATCCTGCCTCTTCAATTTATTAGGGATGAGAGCTTTCTGTCTGTTTTTGTTAGTACATAGTTGTTTGGTACTTGACTATGGCATTGTTTATGGCATTGTTTCTGAAAATCTCAGGATTGGCATACAAGGAACAGCAACTGATCACAACTGTGACACTTTGACTAAAGTAATTTAATGAGCAATAACAATAGCATCAAGCACAGCCTAAAAAATGGCAAGCTGTCCTAGCTATTAATTTTTCACCTTTAACCATAGGAATAAGATTTATGGTTATATAGTGACATCTGAAACAAAGCAGTAAATTACATGCAGGAAATATCCCTTCAGTGGGGCGATTTTACCCTTTATGGAGAAAATTTAAAAAGGATAAAAAGAATAAATACAGAAATAGACACAAAGAGATTAAGAAGCAAGGCTGAAGCACAAAGGAAGATCATTCAGGCTTTGGAGAGCTGGTGAAGAAGACAGGACAGAAAGAAAGGAGGAAAAAACAAAATGAAGCGAAGCAAACCAATACAAAAACAGTAGTTACACTTATGAAAAAACTAAAACAGACAATTGAGAAAAAAATCCAAAAAAAGAAAGCTAAACAAAAGGACAAAGGAATAAACCTCCCCATTCCCTGTCCAAAAAAAAAAAAAAAAAAAAAAAAAAAAAAAAAAAAAAAAAAAAAAAAAAAAAAAAAGAAAAAGAAAACAAAAAAATAAACAAAAAAACCCCAAATGTTTCAGTGACTTCAAATCTGTGATTATCTTCTGGTGTCTCCAATTTTGTGGTAGTGTCCAGGTCAGAGCCCAGAGCTGTGCTGGGTGACCCCAGTAAGTCTGCAGCAAGCTAGCAGCAGGGTTGTGGTGGGGCACTAGCTCTCTGCTTTCAATTCCTCAGAAGTTCAGTCTGATCCTGGTCTCTTTCTGTGGGCCCAAGTCATCAGCCAACAACATGCTCAGTATCCCTCGGCGGCCTGTGCACCTCTCTGTACCCTGGACATCTCCTGTGGCCATTGCTCATGCAGCTGCTGTGGGATTTCAACACTGGGAGCCCTGAAATAAGGACAACCCATGACTGCTCGGTGTCTGGGTTCAGTTGACTGTTCCATAAAAAAAATGTCTGATCAAGCATTCTAAGCGGAGAACACTGCTGCCGCCTGGACTGCAGTCATTTACTGGGCCCATAGCACACAGCCTCCATTGCTCGCCTCCACTGGTGTCTCTGTCCTTTCTCACACCGAGGCCTGGGAGGGAGCAGAGTGCAGTTGGCCTTCTCCCTCTATGCTGCGGTCTGTCTCCTCACTTTTGCTGTGGTTGCCTCTTCACTTTCTTAGCAGGTTCCAATCTTTCCTTCAGATTTTTCCTGCATCCCAGGGATTATTGCTCTCCTTCTTCTCTTCCCCAAGTTGTTGTTATTCAGCATCTGGATTCCAAATATTGGAGAGTTTGAGCTATTGCTTAGTATTTTCCCTCCCCTCCACTCCCCTCCCTTCCCTTCCCCTCCCCCTTTCTGTCCCAGGGAATTAAACTCGGGGTCACTCTATCACTGAGCTACATCCTAGCCCTTATTTATGTTTTGAGACTAGTTTTCACCAAGCCACTAAGTTGCCCAGCATTTTGGGGTTCAGTTTATGATGCTCTTGCCTAAGCTTCCGGAGTCCTGGGTTACAGGCATCTACCACCATGCAGAGAGTCCTTGCTTATGATGGTTCAATTTCAGGTATTGTTACTTTATGATAATGTGAAAGTTATAAACATTGAGTAGAAAGTATATTTTGAGTTTTCAGTTTTGATTTTTCCCTGGGCAAGCAGTATGTGATGTTTTTTTCATAGTGCTGGGGAAAGAAGGTGGGTTCGTTAGGACCGAGCACCCTGTGGCAGAGCATCTGTTGGGTCCCCAAGGAGGGGGTAATCATTCCAGAGCTGTCATTACTATCAGCTTCTGAGTTGGGATCCTTGATTGTGAACTGTAACTGAGAGTAAACACCACGGCTGTGTTTTAAAACGTATTTTAAATTTTATCCCTCATAAAATACTTGCTGCGAAGTTCCAAATTTCTTCCATTGTAAAGATTGTAAATGGGTTGATTTCAGTGCTCCTTACAGTAATATTTAACCACGAAACTCCTTCAGCAACTGACCAAGCAGAAATACCACTGTAGATGGGTCCTCATGAGCATGCACACACGGGGACCCAGGGATTTATGTTTGGGGCAGCGCTGCTTCATATGTTGTTTGTGGCATCACAGTAACCACCAGCCTGCTTCTCAGGGCAGAGATGTGCTTCCTCGGCCTGTGCAGGCTGCACAGTTCTACTACATGGACACCTTCATCCTGCTGTCTTGTGGTCCAGAACTGTGGCTGCTGAAGTATCACATTGACACCTGCAAGGATGAGCTGAAAAGGTAGGGGACCACCTGATGCTTTCTCGTCCCATAATTTCAGTAACGGGAAGAGAAGAAAAGTGCTAGTGGTCAATCATGTTACGCCTATTGTTTAGTATCAGCCTTGTATCCCTGTGACGCATGTGCTAAGAGCTGAGTAGCCTGGTTTCTATGTATGTTAATTCTTCTGATTTATCACCTGATGGGGCCATTGCTGTGCTGAGACCTGTGGAAAAATCTGAGGGATTTAAGGACTCTGAATTATTACTTCATAGTATGTTCAACTGACATTATGGGAGCAATTACTGTCTTTACTAAAAAGTTAAAATTATAAAATGCTTCATATATGTGTATATATATATATTTATGGCCCACTTAAAGAAATATTCACCCTTTGTTATCTTCATTTTCAAAAATTTTAAAGAAATTAAGTATTCAGAGGGAATCAGAGACCTCAACCTCTTGAAACTGTTGTATCTGCCTCCTTTTCTGGGTCTCGTGTGCCTGCTTCATTTCATCTGTTAAGGCAAGCAGAACATGCTTAGTAGTCAGTGTTGGGTTGCTGAGATGCCTGACTACAGCGTTCTCACTGCCCATAGGTCTTGTGTGGCAAGTGCTGCCCAGCCACCTCTCCTTTCCCTGATGGACACGGTGCTGTGTGGGACTTCCCTGTTGGGGGTGTGTAGGGCAAGCTCCGACCCCTCTCAGATATGGCAGGTGAGGTATCTTAGTCACTCATTGCTGGGACAAAATACCTAGTCCTACAAATTAAGGGAGGCGAGGTTTATTTTAGCTCATGGTTTGCAGAGGTGTCCATAGGTGAAGCTGTCTAGTTCCAGTGCAGGGTGGCATGGCAGGGGTATGGCAGAGGAGAAACAATTCACAGCACGCAGGCAGGAGGCAGGAAGCAGTGAGTCTCCATTTCCCTTTTTGTTTCATTCAGGCTACACGCCAATTGGTTGGTGCCATCCACACCTAGGGTGGCCCTTCCCATCATTCAGACCAGAACAGCACTAAACCAACCAGTGGACTACTCCAGTTGCCATGCACCCGTAATCCAGTATCACACATCCATGATCTACCCGCCCCCCAGAAGCCCTACCCATTACCACCATCTGGGCATCTCAATACTACCTGTGACATAGGTTTGGACCTGTTCTGGAAGGTTGGCCATCCTGTCTGGCAGGTAGCTCCCTTGCTTTCTCAGAGCATCCATCGTGTCTTTTTTCCTTTGACCAAAACCCACAGATAGGCTTGTCCTCACACAGTGAAGATCTGTAGAGAGAAAACCCTGGCTTTGTCCTGCTATTTGTCGGACCTTGGTTTTAAGGTGGATGCCATGTTCATATTTCTACTCAGTCCGATTGGAGGGGGGACCTTCAGACCATGAGGAGCTGGAGGTTAGTGTAAGGGGCTGAAGGTTTTGCTGAGGGAGGGTGGGCCATGTTGATCTGGGAATCTGGGCAGAGCAGGGTGGTGCATGGCCTGGCTGCCTGTGCTCAGGATGGCTGCGTCACCATCTCCAGAGCACTTGCTGCTAAAGCACCCTGACCCCTCTGCGGTTGGGAATGGGGGCCAAGTGAGCTCTCCTATCCCACAAGCCTAGCCGGGTACCTTCCTTGGCATACAGGCACCTAATTCTGTGAGGAGTGGGTATCAGGTTACCAGTTTTCTGCCTTCTGGTTTCAGCTCAACAGGCTTTCCCTGATACCACTTCTCAAGGGCTGTGTGTGTTTTCAGCTGCGAAAGGTAGAACTCTACAGACACTTTCCTAGGTTGGCATCAGAGATAGCTCTTGTGCAGTTGCTTCCTGGTATGCTGTCACAAGACGTATTTGTAACAGATAATGACTTCTCCTGAGGTTGCTGCTTACTCCTGATGAAACAAGGTGCTATTTATAGGTGTATAGTAAGGAGGATGTGCCTGGACTCTACACCCAGTGGCATTTCCCAGAGACTAACTCACGTAGGATGCACAATCCCTTCTAGGAAAATGACCCTGTAGCCTTATCCAGTTGCTGCTTCCATATCATTCATCCATTCCATCCACACTTCAGATCCATCATCCCATTTCATCCCATCCATCCATCCATCCATCCATCCATCCATCCCATCTTACCTCATCCCATGTGTCCCATCAATCCATCCTATACATTCCATTTTCTATACCATCTGTCTCATCCATCTCATCTCATTCATCTGTCCATCACACATCATCCCATCTCATTCATCCCATCTGTCCATTCCATCCATCCATTCATCCATTCCATCCATCCACCCATCCCAATCTATCCTTCCCATATCACACACTGTTAATCCATCTCATCTCATCACATCTGTCCTACCCATTCATTTCACCTATCTTATCTTACCAATCCTATCTCATCCATTCATCCATCTAGCCTCCCTCATCCATCTATCTCTTATCTATCTACCTACTTATCTATGCATCCCATTTTATTTCACCCATTCCTTCTATCCATCCAGCCATCCCATTCATCCAGTTTATCCATACCATCCATCCCATCTATCTCACGTATTTATTCCATTCATCCATTCCACCCACACTTACCTTTCATCTCATTGTTTTACATCCATCCCATTTTAACCCATCTCATCTATCCACTCTATCCCATCCATTCCATCCCATCCCATCTATCCCATCTCGTCTTATCCCATGTCATCCATTGATTCATTCACTCCTCCAACCAATCTCACCCATCTATTGCATTAAACCATCTCATTCATCCTATCCATCCATTCTACCCATCTCATCCACCCATCTGATGCATCTGTTTCACCCACCCACCTCATTCATCTCATCTATCCCATCTCATTCACCCCATTGCATTGATCTATCCCATCCGTTCAGTCTCATTAACCCCATACATTCATCTCACCAATCCCATCTCATCAATCCTATCCATCGTTCCTATTCCCCCATCCTTCTAATGTATCATATACATCCATTGCATTCATTCCATTCATCCCATTCATCTCATCTTTCTCATCTCATCCATCCCAAGCCATCTGTCCTGTCTCATCTATTCCAATCCTTCTATCTCGTCTACCCCATCTACACCACTTCATTTGTCCCATTTACCTATCTCATCTTATCCTCCTCATTGATCATTTTGCTCATCCAATCTCATTCATTCTAAAGCAGTTACTGTTAGAGCATTCTGAGCCCTCTGGTGTTGGGAACCGGGGCCAAGTGAGCTCATATCCCAGAAATTCATATCCCTCACGCCTATCCCATCTCATCAATCCTATCCCATTCCATTCCATTCCATTCCATTCCATTCCATTCCATTCCATTCCTTTCCTTTCCTTTCCTTCCTTCCTTTCTTCCATCCATCCACCCCATCTAGTCCATTCATCACATCATATCCATCCTAATCCATCTATCCCATCTCATCCATTCCAACCCATCTGTTCCATCCATCCCCATCTACCCCACCTATCCCCTCTCATCTATTCCATCCATCTAGCTCAGCTCATCCATCCTGTCTATCGCATGTCATCTCATCCCCTCCCATCTCATTCCATGTATCCTTCTCATCCATCCACCCTATTCTACCCATCCTGTTTTTCATATCCCATCTTTCACAGTCCATCCATTCATTGATTTATCTGTCCATCCCATCCCATCCTATCTGACTACTTGGGTAATTTTAGTGTATGTGTTGGCCTAACACAAATTTTACCAATGGAGTGAGCTGAGCTGACACTGCTTAGCTCTGTTTCACCCAGTAGACTTAGAGTACTAATCAAAAAGTGCAAACCAGTAGTGGCACACAGAGTTAGAAAACATTGATCTGGGATTAAAAAGTGGTTATATTTCTATTTTTTAAAGATCATGTTTATTTATACCTCTTGGGCCTTCTCCTGCCCAGCCGTGCTGCAGGAATTCACAGACTGTGACTTGCATATCTCCCGATCCTTCTGGATGTCTTTCTCAAAGACAGTTTCCTCAGCTGAACAGTCCCTGGTTTTTATACACCTTTTCAAATTTAGTAGATGCTTTTTGCTTTGTTAGCCACTTTTATGTATACCTTTAAGCAGTTTTTCACTGTGATAATTTGCATATTTACATCCTGTGCCTGGACACTTATTCCCAAGCCTCCCTTGAGGTCTCCTCCTTTATGTGGCCTGTTTGTCTCCTTGTTTATGTGGTGCCTAACTTTTTTTGCTCTTGGAAGCCATGAAGTCTTCCTAGGACTCTGCTGATCTGGGGCTTGTCCCCGGAAGACTGTCCTTCCTGTCCCCTGCTCAGCTCTCCTGCGCTCCCGAGTGTACAGTGTCCTCCTCCTCCTGGGCAGCACAATGCTTGCTGGCCTGGCTTGGGCCCTTCTGTGGCATCCTGACCATTTGGTCTTCTGCTGTCCCCTACTGAACAAGACTACTTCCTAGAATTGCCAACCAGTTACTTTCTTTTGGGAAATTATTTCTAGGGATTAAGACCACACCTTTGATAAACCATTGCTCGCTGCTTACATTATTCTTCAGAAAACAGTAAGAAGTTATGTTTCATAACTGGTAATTTATAACTGGTTGGCTATATTCTCAAGTATACATGATTATTTTACAATTAGGGGACAAATTTGCTTTCTCATAATTGAGAATAAGTCATTTTGACTATATAATATTATTCTCATGAAGTTTCTTTAAAGGTAAAACAAGAGTTTCTTAATGGAAATTAACATTTTTTCTAAAGGAAAAGTAAGGTGTTCGATCCACTTACTCCTTCTGTACCATATTATAAAATATGACTTATTAAGCTAACAGGAAAATGTTATTTTCACTTTCAAGTTTTTAAAAGGTAGGATGTTTAACTGTAGTGGAAGAAAGCAAGAAGCAAGAGGATTGGTTCATCTGTTTTTTTCTTACAGGTATAAACCGAAGAACAGTTATAAGCTCATTTATCGGGTCTCTCTGTCAAACGCAGCTGAAGTGACCAGTTTGTCAGCAGTGAACGACTTCTATTCCTGTATCCTTGCTCCTTGGTCCTTCCAGTGTGTCACATACTGAGGGTTCTTCTGGGACAGTGTCACTCAGTGTCAGATCAGCCTTAAGTGGTGCCGGGTGCCGGGAGCGTGGAGCCCATGGCCCTCGGCAGCGCTCGCCCCTGTGAGAACTTCACCTTGATGCTGAGAAGGGAAGACAAACCTAGTTACCGCGTCTGACTGACTGCCCAGGGTGACTGGCCAGACATTTCTGGGGTTTGCCGAAAATACAGTAATTTCGTACAGTTTCTTAATAAACTGTCAATACTTTGGCTACTTGAGCAGTTAATCCATCTTGTGGAGAACTGAAAAAAATGATAGCAGTTGCTGTTAAATAGAATATGAAACTGAGTCCAGAACTTGAATGTTTTCGCTTGTATGTCTAACATAATCACGTTCATTTTAAAAAGTATTAGTTTGTTTAGATACAAAGCTGTTAATTTTAGGAATTCATTTCATAAAATTTTAATTTATTCAAACATAGGTCTACATTGAATTCTACTGAAGAGTTATAGTTGAAATTTTGAAGGACAAAAATAAAACTATAAGGTGCTGTACATTTTAATTAGAAATGTGGAACTTCTGTGCTGGGATCATTTGAAAAGAAAAATCCACTTGACAGAAACGTATTACTCTGTGTATTCAAACTTGAGTTGCTGTTTCCGCATGTTCTAGTGCTGGCACTGTGCTTACTGTTGAACCTGGAACTCTGCACTCCTGGATGTGTTCTTCTGCTGCATCGCACAGGGATGAACCTGGCTGCTGGGAACTTTGGGTGGTCACATGTCCCCTGAGTCTATAAATTGTCCCTCATACGTCAGACTTACAAAGTGCATTATAATTTCCTGAAGATGTGCCACTTTACGTCACTTGATGCAGCCTGCTCTGAGATGGATCATTCCCTCTGTGGCTTTATTAATCTGCTCTTTACCTCATACAATCTATATTTTCAGCAGCTAGTTGGTGTCTTGATTTGAATATCTGCAGGTGTCCCTCGCTCTGATGACTCACGTAGGTTGTTCTACACTGGGGTCCCCCAGCTTTCACTCACTGGATCCCCCCGTTTCCACTCGCTGCTACCTGCTCTTGTCAGATACATGGGAGCCAGATGGACGGAGCCAGGCTGGGACTGAACTGTTTCTGTGTAACGTCAGAAATTCTTCACTAATCTTTCATCTCTGAGTCTTGTAATTTTCCAGGGTTTATTAGTATAATAAGTGAATCTGTCTGGTCTGTTTCTCGTGGGTAATATCATGGGAAGAGTTCCCTAACGGGATCGTTGCAGATATCGTACTCGCAGCTGGCCGGGACAGGACGCTGGAAGTTTTTGACTTCAATGCCGGCTGCAGTGCTGCGGTGATAGCAGCAGCCCACTCACGGCCTGTGCATCAAATTTGTCAAAATGCAGTAAGTTTCTGAACAGTATGGACCATTTGTAAAATTATGAGCTTAAGGTGTTTAACACAGTGGTGACCCACAAACTTTTCAGCACAGGGATCTATTGGGTGGAAGACAATTTTTCCACAGACAGGGGTAGGGTGGGTTGGAGACAGAGGTTTGGGATTATTCCAAGGAGCAGACAACCTACATCCCTCACATGTGCAGTTCACAGGAGGATTTACACTTCTCTGAGAATCTGATGTCACTGCTGCTCAGACAGGAGATAATGTGACCAGTGGAGGCAGCTGTAAATACAGATGAAGCTTCCATGCTAGCTTGCCACTCACCTCCGTCTGTGCAGGCCACTTCCTAACGGGCTGTGGACAGGTTCCAGTCTGTAGTCTAGGGACTCCTGGTTTAACAGATATAAATATATCGCAATGCAATCGATGACTGTTACGAAAATCAGTGTTTTTATTGATCACTAAACTAACCTAAGTCTTGCTGCCTGATTTAGAAGATATTTTAATATCATATTGCACATGCATTTTTGTGCTTTTGTCTCTGATTATCTTGTAGGCCCACTTTGAGTCTTTTCTAGCAATGCCTTCCCTTCACCTTGGGAGGCCATGGCAGGGGGAAGGCAGTTTCATGGGCTGAGACGTGGGCTACCCGCGACCTGGCACCTTTTCTTCTTGGGGGTGGGGGTCTTCACAGAGGTATGGTTTGAAGACACCCACCGTTGTGTGATAAAGGATAGGGTTATGAGTGTCTCAAGGACATTAAGGGCCAGAGGGATTTTGTTATCTAAAAGAGCATCTAAGACTTGCAAACAAAACTTTTTTTTGGTTTTTTATTTTATTTTTTGGATTAAAGCTGTGACTTCTGATATGGTTGGAAAGGCTTTCCAGGTTAAGTGTCTTATTTAAAAAGTCTTCTGGAATCTGTTCTAGGATGAAGGGGCATCATCTTGTTGCTGAGTGAAGTCATATGTGGGTGAAGAAACTTTGTCTACAGTTTTCTAGGTTCTCTTTAAATTTTTGCTGACTAGAACAGGCATATCTGACAACCCGTGGAGTTCTGTGATGAAGTCTAATGGGAAAAAGCAGATTTTTGGTGTTGATCTACCTCATGGACTCTGCTGCTGTGTCCTTCGTTGGAATGGAAGTGCTGGAAAGACTTTGCGGAGGATGCAATGGGAGAGGCCATTGGGGATTAGAGGCCCCATGTCTAGGAAGGTGGTCCCTACCTGGTCACATTGGGGGACTGTGCAGAGGACAGATCCAGGGACTTTACAGTGGACAGTGGGCCGCGCATTGGTCAGACGACACCTGGAGGAGGTGCTTTCCTCCCTGGTCACTCCTTGGGCATTCCTGTTCTCTGCAGGAAGGAGACCTTTAAAGGTTTTTACAGGCTTATTACCTTGGCGGCACTTTTTAACCTTATGCCCTCAGCAGTTTATTATCAGGATATTTGGTTTTACTGGTTTGTAGAACACCATGGAAAATGATAGGTTGGAGAATGCTGTTACAGAGAATATTACTATATTTCTGCATCTTTCTTTGTATGAATCTTATTTCATACAAGCAGAATAAACATAACTTTAAGCACTGTGTAGTGGTCCCCCAGGTACATGACGGATGCCTTTGAAGAATTTCGTAACTTCTTTGCAAGTCTTAAAATAGCAAACTTCAAACCAAAGTGCATGTTAGTGACATTAGTGCAGTTATAGTGAGGAAGAACTGTGAACAGAAGAGTTGGTTTGATGATTTGTGTCAAGGAAAGGCTTGTGGCTTCAGGACCATGATCATGCGTAGGCTGTTTCACAGTGCAAGCTCTCAGGAGTGGGTTGAGTTTAAGATTGATTGTAGACTATGTATTTCTTGGCTTTTAGTGAGTTCCATATTAAATTAAGCATTACAATGATTATTAATCTAATGCGTCTTATATTTTAGGTATTATGACCTTCTGTAAATTTAAGTGCAGTTCAGTGAGATACAGATAGCTAATATTTGGATGCAGAAATGTTAAAGTGTAAGTCTGATTTGTTAAATTGTTTAGTGAAAGTTTTGGGTACGGCCATTCATCTTTACCACACGTGATTATAGATTAAGACTTCAGCTGTCTTAGTGTCTGGCCTCTGTATGCCTGGAATGTGGAGTCTGTTCACTGACACTTGCTCTTCTGAACTATGCTTAAGGGTCTGACTCTTCCCAGGAGAGCTCAGTGGGGGTCTGGGTGTGGCTTAGGGGTCGAGCACACACTCAGCATGTTCAATGCCCAGTGTTAGGTCCCAGCACCAAAACCCCCAAAAGATGGGCATCTAAAAAACAGATAGTTTCTTG
The DNA here is from genome assembly GCA_004363535.1 of Dasyprocta punctata. Taxonomy (NCBI): domain Eukaryota; kingdom Metazoa; phylum Chordata; class Mammalia; order Rodentia; family Dasyproctidae; genus Dasyprocta; species Dasyprocta punctata. The sequence goes on from RJWM01012764.1 coordinate 26,892, forward strand.
AAAGAATGAGCAGTCAAAGTCTGACAAGCAGGACTTAAAAGTCTTAATGTGTTATTGTTAAAATTCAATATATGGAAATTTACCTAAAGATAAATATTGCTAATATTCAGATACCTCTCTGGGGACTTCATGTAGATGCATATTTGAGTGTGTCTGTTAGTCATTAGATAATACAGTTGAGAATTGAGTGAGTTTATGAAATACCGAAATAACTCATTCTTGAGTTAAAGTTTGTCAATCACGAAGATGAAAGAATTTAATGCATGATGTCCTTTGATGTTTCAGAAGTCGCACTAGTATGTATTTCTTGCTGTAGTTTTTGACATTTGCTGCTGCTTGTCTCCTAAGCACTGTGAAGTGGAAAAAAGTCTTTTCATTATTTTTTGAATTTGTTATACATGACTTTAAGGTGGTCATTTTAAGGTCAGTTATAATTGTGTGTATGTTTCTGCATTTGGAAAATGGTTTGTCAGTATTTCCATTATAAATTCCCATTTTTTTCTTTGACTTTTTAATTCTTTCTGGGGTTTATGACAGACCCATAAAACTTGGTCTAGATTGAAACTTGGCAGATTGGAACTTGATCTGAGATTGCTTTTTTTTCAGTTTGGTTCCCAAATTTGTTTTAAATTGTTACAGATGTTTAGATTGCAAATGCAAAATATAATTTCAGAATCTTAAATTTTTTTACTTATAACTTAAAACATAAAACCATAGTTTACGACGTGGGGAAGACAATTCTTTTAAGCTTAGCTAACCAGTTTTCCTCATATTTTCAAGAGCAGTTGTTTTATTTTGGGGAATGGTGCAATGCTACTTATTGTGACATCTTGTAATTTTCCTGTTTCCTTTCTTTTCTGTTCTCATTTCATAGCAGAAGAGATTTTTAACCTTTCGAATGTTATGTTTTTCTGTAAAAGGACTGAATAGAATAATGTATGTAAGTTGCTTATCTTATGCTGGTGGATATTGCCTTAGAAAACTTTTATTTTTCACATGCACCTAGGTTCACACAAGACTTTGTATCATGCTTGCTGCATGGGTGGTCGGAAGCTTGAGTTAGACATGATTTCTGCTTTTTATGAAAGAATAGCATCAAAGGTGATAGTGGTGGCTAATTCCCTACCTCTTCTGCCCCTGCAGACTGATGCCTGCATTAGATGGAGATAGGAGGTGGGTGCACATGGCGGCCCTATGCTGAATGCCCCATCTGTTCCTGGTGCTATAATAAAATACTGGAGCATTTATCTATGAAGACTGAATTTATAGCTCACAGTTCTGAAAGCTAGAAGTCCAAGATCAAGGTGCTGATGGGCTCAGTTTCCTGAGGGCTTTCTGTTTCCAATACAGCACTTGTTGGCTGCATCCTTGCATGGTAGAAGGGAAGACAGGCTCTCTGGAGCCTCCTTGATCCTACCAGGGCAACTCTACCCTTGTCATCTAATCACTTCCCCAAGGGACTAGCTTACAGTGTTACTGCCTTATGGTTAGATTTCAACATAGGGATTTTGAAGGGACACTACATTCAGACCATGGCACTGAGTAACCACTAGACTGTGTGGATAAATATGCATGGGTAGAGTTCTACGAATGTGATAGCTTAAGCTCTTGTTCACTCAGGGTTTGTGAGGTATAATGGGCCTACCCGTGGGATGCTCACTACCTGCCATGAGGACAGTGTGTGAATGTGTACCCGAAAGGCCAGGCCCAGGGTCTCATGAGGGCTCTCCTACCTCCCTTTCACTACTCCCCGCATAGGAATGGTGATTATTTTCAAGCTCTGTTTTGTATATCTGGCAGTCAGTTCTGAGGAGTGATGTCTCAGACCCACTGAGGAGTTCTATGTAGTTGACATCTGATCTTTTCTGACAAGCTACCAGACTCAAACAGGTGAGCTATGAGTTTTGCCCTGGCTGAGCTAAAAGTTTACCTACTGCACTTGGGGAAGACCCTTCCCTGGTCTGTGGTGGTGTCAGTCAGTTGTTGTACTGAAGGTATTGACTGAATCCCCTGCAGCTGGTGCTCTTGATTCTCTTGTGCCTTTGGTTTGGCTGTTCATCATTGGCACAGCCCAGCAGATTGCTGTGTGTTGTCTATATTTATATTTATTTCTGTTTAAGATGGACCATAGTGCTTCTCCACTCATCAAGGAAGTGTGCCCTTACTTGGTGTAGGGAAAAGACAGGTAAACTCTAATGCTGTGGAGACATCATCAATTTTCATAAGATGACAGGTGTTCTTTTAAATGTGTGGGAAGTAATTTACCTCAAACATGAATGTGAGTATTCCTCTGGCCCTAGCCCAAGGCTTTTCGGCATTTATGAATCTCATGTGCTGTGATTTCTGTGCAGAGTTAGACTGGGGTGGGAGGCGAGTCAGCTGAAGAGAGAGAACACCTCCGAACTCTGTGGTGCTCTTGAAGGGTGCATGGTAGTAATGGGTTATCTTTTTTAACCACTTTCCAGTTCAATTATTTAAATAATGGATGACCAAAAATTACATGTTTTTTCATTAATTTTTATAACAGGAAGTGTAAACAATTTATCAAATTTATTCAGTATAAGAATCGACTGGTTGAAATGACATGTGCCTGAGCAACACTTGGGATCGTCAGTATGCAAACAGATGCACTGCCTGAGTGATGCTCAGGGTAAACTTCTAAGTGGTTAAATGCTTTTTGTTTCTTATAACTCTAGTGGAAATAAGGACTCCTAGTGCATTTTTACATGTACCCCATTTTGAGAGATTTTTTCATCTCTTTGATAAGACTTAAGTTTTATTAAGATCTTATATTTCAAGTGATCTCTATAAATTTTTAGTAAAATAGTTATAGGATAGAAAAGTGGTTACTGTCAGCTTTTGGACTGAAACCTTAAGTCATTACCTGTTCCTAATAACATGGTAGTATTGATTAGTACTCCTGACATGGGGGCAAAATTCCAGACACTTGCAGTTTAAAGCAGTAGTTTATTTGGCGTATGTTTTCAGAGGGTTCAGTCTGTAGTCAACTGACTCTGAGACAAGAACATCATGGTATACCAAAGGGTGTGATGGAGCAAAGTTGCTCACTTCATGGTTTCTGGGAATAAGAACAGGGGAACATTGCTAGAGAGAAATGGACCTTGAACCAGATATAGACCTTATGGTCGTACTTCTGTGACTCACCTGGATACACCCAGAAGTATGCTTTACTAAACCCCTGCATGCCTCCCAAGCCAGTTAACTTGTTTAGCTGATAATTTAGCTAAAAACCTGTCACATTCTACCCCTTGTCAACTTGACATCAAAACATATCTCCTTAAACTCATACTTATTCTTCAAATAAACACAAGGTCATAATTCTGTCTAGCATGATATAACTAACCCACATATGATGAAAAACACACTAATCCCTTCCTCAGAGTTTTAGCAGTTCTAGTATTGCTTGAAGGTCCAAATCCAAAGTCTCCTCTGACACTCATAGCAAACTCTTAACTATGAGCCCTTAAAAAATTCATGAAGCAAGTTACATTATTCCTAAGACACAATGGCACAGCATAAATATTCCCATTACAAAAGGGAGGGATGCAGATAGAAAAGAATAGAACCACAGTAAGACCAAAACCCAGCAGAACAAACATTAAATCCTATAGCTACATGTCCAGGACATGCTAAGATGTGAGTTTCAGAGGGCTTCCACCACCCACCCCTATACCTCACTTGTCATAGCTTACATGGTTTCTCAGTTAAAGTGACTTTGATCATATCCTGCAACTTTCCTTGGCAGACTCTCCACATTCCTGGCATTTCTGATTTCATAGTGTCTTCTCTTGTACTTCATCTTCATTCCCAGAGCTCACATACCCTGTCTCAGGGTACACTGTCTGCTCTCCCAGGCTTTCCTTTGAGATCTGGGTGGAATCCTTCATAAACTACAGCACTTAAATTCTGCATGCCTGAACAATCAATGTCATGTGGACAATGCCAAGTTCTGCTGTCAAAAGGAGCAATAGCTGGGCCGTTATGGACTACGGCTTTAGCAGCCTATCAGTGCCTAGATGACTGAGCATAGAAAATGAGTATTAGTGAACCAATTCCCTAGCAACCATTTTTGCAGCAGGACACCTGTGGGTTCTTTGCAAATGAAAGTTTGCACTTCTACACCCTTGAACTTCTGTTGGTGAGTTCTTGCTGACTCCTGTGTTGATTTCAATGCATCTCTCCATGTCCCAGTTCAAAGTACTTGGTTTCTTTTTAATCATAATAATCTATTCAGCAACCACACGTCCTTTGGCCCCAACTTGACACATAATTCTTTCTAGACTAAAATTTAAGTTTTTCAAATGTTTTTGCTCTGCTTCTTATGCTTGGTTTTCTCTGTAACTCTGGCTAAAAGCAGCCAGCAGGACCCATGCCACATCTAGAGTGTTGGGTACCCTTGAAATTTTCTTCACCAAGTCAGTTTGTCCATTGCACTTAAACTCAACCTCCTACAAAGTATCAGGACATGGGACAGATTGTAGATAAATTTATTTTGCTGGAGTATAACATTCATGGCCTCTAGGTCAATTCTGAGTAGAGTTCTTATTCCTAATTGAAACTTCATGGCCTGGCATTTATTATCAGCATTGTTACAATCATTCTGGTCTTCTTAGCTTGCATCAGAATTGTCCATGAGGTTCTTCTTATAGAATTTTAGACTTTTTCTAGCCTATTTCTCCCAACTTTTCTGAACTGTTTCCCCTAAATCAATGTTAAATGCTTCTACCACATTGTCAGGTATAGTCACAGCAATGACCCCAAATCTCTGGTACCAACTTTGTATATAAGCTTCCACATTTCTGGGACACGTTCCCTGCCCCCCCATACAGAATTTAAAGGAAGAGAGGTTTAATTGGCTCACAGTTGCAGAGAGTTCAGTCCATGGTTAGTTGACTTCGAGACAGAAATAGCATGGCAGAAAGGCATGGTGGAAAAGAAACCTGTTTACTTCATCGTGTTTCAAAAGCACATTAGAGGTATCACATCAGAAAAGAAGGGGTCAGGGACCAGGTATTCACAGCTCTATGAACCCACTTGGACACATCCAGAAGTGTGTTTTATTAATCCCCTAGGGGGATTTCAAGCTAATCAAGTTGACAGCCCATCTTAATTGTCACAGTGGTTAACTTTTGAGAGCTATTTCAACTCCTCCACCTTCAACTTGGTATGTATGAATATGTATATATGTACGTATACATGTGCCTGCCTATACGTATACCTGTATGCTTGCATGTGTGCATATAAGGGAATATATATATATATATATGCATGAATATAGGTATCTGTGAATGTTTGCCTAAATGTATGACTGCACAAGCCTATGTATGCACAAATGTATGGTTATGCATACATGTGTAATGCATAGATTTAATTTAAAAATAACTGTTCTGTGTTTGGTCCTGTTCCATGGACACATAAGACCAGAGAGCAAAGTCTTTGTGCTTGAGGAAGGCTTCTCTTGGAGGGAAAGTGCTTGCACTGACCAAGTGCTCTGTGATGATCAGGTGACTTGTGAGCAGTACATACTGAGTAGGAAGGGACCAGGTGTGCATCTGCAGAAGTAAAGCGCAGAAAGTGGGGCCAGTATGTTGTAACTGAGGGGCAAATAGATAATAGAATGTCCCCTGGCCTAGTGGGCCCTGGCCAGGGCTCTGGAATTTTTTTTTTTGGTACCAGGGTTTGAACTCATGGCCTCAGGCTTGCAGGCAGGCACTGTGCTGCTAAGCCATATCCTTACCCTGGAATTTGTTCTGGGTACAGGGCAGAGATCCCAAAGTTTGAGTGTGAGTGATATGCAGGTTCTGTGTTTAAACTGAGTGGTCTGTACCAGCTGTGAGGGGTGCATGCCAGGCTATTAGAGTGAAACTTGGCTGTTCAGATTTCAGGTACAGAGGGCCAGTGGTGTAATTACTAAGATGATGTTATTATAGTCCAGAGGAGGGTGTAATGACTGACTTTTGCATCTCTGTTTGGGGACAGGATCAGGTTTTTTTTTCAGGAAAGGAGCTGCATTTTGGAGACAGAGCTGAGCTCCCACAGCTGCTGGGAGCTGACTCTGAGGCTGGGTCCCAGGCCCAGCACACCAAGCTCAGAGCACCTGCAGGAGAAGAGATGCCCTGGGTTACAGCTCTCATACCTTCGCTCCCTTTTCCTGGATATTCCTGACTTGAGAGTTAGCTCCTTTTGCTGAATATCTGCTGTCTTAGTTACTTTTCACTCGTTGCTAAGACAAAACACCTGACACGCAAAACTAGGGAAGGAAAGGTTTATTTATCTTATGGTTTTTGGAGGTTTCAATCCATAATCAGCTGGCTCCAAGGCAGGGTGGCATGGCACAGGAGCAACACTTCAAGGCAGCAGCTGAGCAAAAGCAGCCAGAGTCAAAGGGGAAAGAGCAAGCCTCTCTTTTCCTCCCTTATATTGTACACAGGACACCCCCTCCCTCCAGGGTTGGTGTAGCTTCACAAACATCCTTGCCTTCCTTTGCACAGGATGAGGATATTTACAAAGTAAGAACCCTGGCTCCCTGCTGAGTCTCTCAGTTAAACTTCTGACCTTCTCAAATTGACGCAATGAACAGGTAACTGCTTGTGCTCTACACTCCAGGATGTAGAACTGCTGAGTTAGTTAAGTTGCTAGACTTCCTCAAGTTGACATGATATATAAATCATACCAATCCACTCCTTGTCAACCTGGCAACCAGGCACATTTCTTTAAATCAGTCTTCAGATACAAAGGCATGCTTATTCTCAACATTTTGCAGCTTGAACATTATAACACATCTTAATAATCCTTAAGAACCAGCATTAAGTCTATCAACATTATATTACATTAGAAACAACATTTTGTCCTTGGACCCCCAAAGACTCATGCACATCCCTTTATGCAAAAGGCTTTTAGTCCATCTGTAAGAGTTGCCAAAGTCCTAACAATTTTAGCATTGCTGAAAAGTCCAAGTCCCAAATCTTTGAGATCTATGGCAAACTTTTAACTGTAACACCCTGTATAAATGAAAACAAGGTTAAACACTTCCAACATATAAAGGCACAAGATAAACATTACCATTCCAAAAGTTACAAACAGGGGAATACAAAGTATTGGAACCAAAGCAAGACCAAAATCCAACAGGGCAAACATTAATTTCTGTAGTTCCATGTGAACCATTTGAGACAATCTGTGGCAAATTGTGAGCTCCAAAGGGCTTGTGTGGTTTCACCTCCATGGCACTCCTGGTGGTTTTAGCTCCCACAGCTTCTATCTTGGTTTGGCTTTGCTCCCTCGTTGCAGGTTTCCTTAGATGATCCATGTTGCTGGCTTTTCCAAACTTCTGAGCTCTCCCTTGTACTTTTGGCTTCACACTCACAGTTTTACACATTACCCTCTCAGAGGCACACTGCCTGGCCTCCCAGGCCTTCTGAAATCGAGGTGGAAGCCTTTTTAATCTCAGAACTCTTGCACCATATTTATAATGCCAAGGTCTGCTGCCAGCTGGAGCAGTATCCAGGCTCTCCTCTCTCTTGGCTATAGGGGTCAAGTGCCTGGATCACTGGGCACTCTGAACCTGATTCTGAGGAACAGATTCTTTATGCTGTCTCCATTCTGGAACCTGGTGCGGCCGCCACCGCCATTCTGAAACATGATGCTCTAGGGCTTTCTCCTGCAAGCAAAGTCTTTCACTTTTTCAGTTTTGAGGCTGCAAAGTGTGGGGACCAGCTGCCTCTTCCTGGGATGCCCCCAGGCCATCTTTTTTATTCTGTTTCTTCTCAGCAATGGAGATCTTAGCCCTCTCTGTATAGTCCACGGCTTGACTGGAACTTCCTTTCTGGCCAAACTCACAACGTTTTAAGTCACCATGCTAGGCTCTTTGCTCTTGATTTCCAACATAAATCTCACTAACAGCCCCCAACAACAGCTGGGCCACCGTTTTAACATTAGGTTGCCTTGTAATTTCTTTTTTAAGACTAATGAGTCCTTTACCCTTAATCTCAGTCTCAGGCAAAGTCTCTGGGCATGGGCAGAATGTAGACAAACTTTCTGCCAAGCCATAACACGCATCATGTGGAGTCCAACAACCCGTGCAGTCCTTCTTCCCAGCAGAAACTTCCTGAGCCTGGTCTTTACCAGCAGGCTTTCTATCAGCCTTCTGGTCTCCTGAGCTCTGACCAGAATCTTCTCTACAGAACAACCTAAGCTGTTCCAGCTTTATGCATTCAGGCGACATCTCCGAACCTTTCCAAACTCTTCCTACAAGCCATTCCCACAGGCTCTTGAACCACATGGTTAGGTTAGTCACAACAATGACCCCACTCCTCTGGTACCAAATTCTGTCTTAGTTACTTTTCACTTGTTGCTGAGACAAAACACCTGACACACAAAACTAGGGTAGGAAAGGTTTATTTATCTTGCAGTTTTTGGAGGTTTCAGTCCATAATCAGCTGGCTCCAAGGCATGGTGGCCTGGTACCAGGGCAACACTTCAAGGTAGCAGTTGTGCAGAAGCAGCAAGAGTCAAAGGGTCAAGAGCAAGCCTCTTTCTTCTCCCTTATATTGCACACAGGACACCCCCACCCAGGGTGGGTGTAGCATTCACAAATCTCCTTGCCTTCCTTTGCACAGGATGAGGATATTTACAAAGTAAGAATCCTGGCTGCCTGCCGAGTCTCTCAGTTAAACTTCTGACCTTCTCAAATTGACACAGTGAACAGGTAACTGCTTGTGCTCCACACCCCAGCATGCTGAGTTACTTAATTAAGCTTCTAGACTTCTCAAGTTGACACAATATATAAACCATAACACCTATTTTTGGATTGGGTCTTTGAATTTAGGGGAACCTGATTCTTTTCAATTCTTTATACATTCTAGATAGAAGTCCCTTATCTGAGGGACAGTTGGCTAAAATTTTTTCCCATTCTGTGGGTGTTCTTTTCACTCTGTTGGCGATTTCTTTTGATGTGAAAAAACCTTTTAATAAGATGAGATCCCAGATGTTGATTCTTTGAAGTACTGTCTGTGCAGCTTGGGTTTTGTTCATGAACTCTTTGCCTACCCCTACGTCTTCAAGATTTCTACCTACCTTGTCTTGCAGTATATTTAGCATTTTAAAAAAATATTTAGATCTTTGATTCATTTTGACTTTAGTTTAGTGTACAATTTTAGATATGTGTCTGGTTTTAGTTTTCGGCATGTGGAAAGCCAGTTTTTCCAGCACCGTACACTAAAGAGGCTAATTTTTCTTTTAATAAACATGTTTGGCCCCTTTGTCAAAGATAAGGTGGCTGAATGTGTTTGTATCTGTGTCTGTATCTTCTAATCTGTTCCACTGATCCTCAGATCTGTTTTTTTCCCAATACCATGCTGATTTTATCACAATAACTTCATGATATAATTTCAAGTCAGGAATTGTGATGCCCTGGATTGCTTTTGCTATTCTAGGTTTCTTTTGTTTCCAGATGAATTTTAGGAATGTTTTCATTAGATCTTCGAGGTATGCTAATGATATTTAGATTGTAATTGCATTAAATCTGCACAGCAGTTTTGGAAGTGTGGCCATTTTCATCATGTTGGCTCTTCTTATCCAAGAGCTAGAAATATCTTTTCATTTTCTGATACCCTCTTCAATCTCCTTTTTTTCAGAGTACTGTAATTTTCAATATATAATAGATCTTTTACATCCTTTGTTAGATTGATTCCTAAGTATTTCATTTTTTTGGATGCTATTGTGAAGGGTGTTGTTTTCATAATTTGTCTCTCTGAGTTTGTTGTTTGTGTACAGGAAAGGCTATTGATTTTTGAGTGTTGACTGTATCTAGCTATGCTGCTGAACTTCCTTATTAACTCTAGTAGTCTTTTGGTAGAGTTTTTGGGGTCTTGATATTCCTTTTTCTTAAAATCTCTTTCTTGAGTTTCAGTATCTTCATGTCACCTAAGCAGTCTTAGGAGTCTGCTGCACCGCAACGGTCTGTGTCGTGGCTGTGAGCAGGTCAGCTCCCTGAGGCCTGGTGGCCTGCCCATGATGCTTGTATTTCGGGAAGCATTTTAGTGTACTCTTGGATGGGGGGTGTTATATTAGGAAAAATATTTTTGTTTTTTTTTAATGGGAAAATAACTGGTTTTATTTCCTGAAAATAAGCATCTGATGGGTATATGATGGAATGAGAGGGAAGAAGGGTGAGGTTACAGAGGTTTGCACCATGTCCATAGCTTGCTTTCTAAAGACGTCACTTTCATTTTTGTGCATTTATTCAGTGCACATCACAGTGCTCAGACTGCCCACAGGTATGTGGGCGCTGCTGCTGACAGGCTAGGCCTACGCAGCAAGCCCAGGGCAGGAGTAGCACATATTATAACCGATCCAGATGTCCCATTTCCAGTTAAATGTCTCATTTCCTTTGCATTTATGAAATGCACCCTTGGTGCTTCTTTTGAGTTCCCTAACCCCTAATGTTAGGATTACCTCCTCTGAGACTTCCTCTGTCTCTTGTCTTACTTGTGCTAGACAAGCAGATTTGTTTAACGCCTGTCATCATAGCATTAACAAGAGAGCCTTTTGCATCAAAGAATGATAGCCTTGTTTATTTGTAGCATCATTAAGTGACTCATTTTTAGATTGAGCATACATAAGTCTTATGACTTATTGATATCATTAAAATCATAGCAGACTTTTTATCTTTATTTTTAAAACTTGCCAAGCAACTATTAATTTTTGTCTCTTAACAAGATTTGCTTTTTGTTATGTAAATGCTTAGTACTAGAAAGATAATTTGAATTGAAAAACTAAGAATCACATAAAGATTTAAACTTTTAAAAACTTACATGGGAGATTTTAGATTTCAGCAAGAGTCACTTATGGTTTTTTATTTTAAAGAAAAAACCATAAAAACTGGTACAAAATTTCAAAATAAGACTGTAGGAGAGTAACAATGGTTAGTGCATTGTGTACTGTTATCTTCAAAGTAGTCGCTCATATTACAAGAAATAGGCATAAAAATTGGTCAAATAATATAGGCTTACAAACCTTTTTTTAATGAGTTAATAGCAATTAGTAGTATAGCTATCTTAACTATTTTGTGTGTGTGTGTGTATATATATATATATATATATATATATATATATATATATGTTTTTCCTTTTCCCTTCTTTTTTTCTTTCCCCATCCCAATTTGTCTTCCTTTTATACAATTTTGTCCCATTTTACAGTAGCTATTGTACATTTTGGATCTTATGTACTCTTTTAGTTTCTCACACTAGGAAGCCAATATGATGTTTACACACTTGAATGTAATTTATTTCACTTAAGAGTATGGTCTCAAGTTGCATCCATTTCTCTATAAATGTCTCAAGTTTATCCTTCTTTAGAGCACAAAGTGGGATGGGGAAAGAAAAAAAGAAGGGAAAAGGAAAAAATATATATATACACACACAAAATAGTTAAGATAGCTATACTACTAATTGCTATTAACTCATTAAAAAAAAGATTTGTGCCTTTGTCCTTCTTTAGAGCTGAGTAGTCCTCCACTGTATAAAAATGCCACCTATGTATTCCTCAGTTGATGGGCATTTGAGTTGTTTCCATATTTAGCTGTTACAAATTGTGCTGCTGTAAACATGGATGCATATATATCACTGTGGCATAATGTTTTTAATTCTTCAGGGAAGATACACAGAAGGGGAATAGCTGGATCAGATGGGACCTTTAACCCTAGTTTTTAGAGGAATCTCCACACTGACAAGTCTACATTCCCACCAACAATGGAGAAAGGTTCCTTTTTCTCCATAGCCCCACCAACGTTTGTAAATTGATTTCTTGATACTAGCCATTCTTTCGGGGGTGAGATGGAATCTCAGTGTTGTTTTAGTTTGCATCTCTCCAGTGACCAAAGATGTTGAACATTTTTTCATATATTTATTTGCCATTTGTATTTCTTTATCTGAGAGGTGTGTGTTCATCTCAGCTGCCCATTTTTGGATTGCACCTTTGAATTTGGGGGAACCTGATATTTTTTCATTTCTTTGTGTGTTCTAGATATAAGTCCTTTGTCTGAGGGACAGTTGGCTAAAATTTTTTCCCACTCTGTGGGTTGCCTTTTTACTCAGTTGGTGATTCCTTTAGTTGTGCAAAAGCTTTTTAATAAATTGAGAACCCAGTTGTTGTTTCTTTAAAATGCTTCCCATGCAGTTTGGGTTTTGTTCATGAAGTTTCTACCTACCCCTGTATCTTAAAAAATTTTACCTACTTTCTCTTCCAGTATATTTAGGGTTTTTATTTTAATATTTAGATCTTTGATCCACTTTGACTTTAGTTTAGTACATGGTAATAGACATGGATGTAGTCTTACTTTTTAATATGTATAGAGCCAGTTTTTCCAGCATCATTTATTAAGGAGGCTATGTTTCTTCTAATGAACATATTTGGCCCCTTTGTCGAAGATAAGGTGACTGAATGTGTTTGTCATTATGTCTTCATCTTCTAATCTGTTCTACTGGTCCTCAGGTCTGTTTTTTTGCCAATACCATTCTGATTTTACCACAATAGCTTTGTAAGAATATTTTAAATCAGGGATTTTTTTTTATTCAAGAGAAAAAACACATATAAGAAAGACAAGAAGCAAAAGAGACAAAAACAACTAGAGCAAATGCACAACAGTAACATTATAGGTTTACAAAACAAGATGATAGGAACTTGACAATGGTTGCAATATTGCGTATGGTTACCTTCAACACAGTTGCTTACATTAACAGATAATAAACATGTAAAATTGATCTAATCATATGAGTACTAACTGATCTTTCTCAATAACTAATACATTCAGCAGTATAGTCATTTTAGTTACCTTACATATACATATATACAGATTTATGTCTTTTTCCTTTTCCATCTTGTTTTCTCCTTTTCCCTTTCCCAATTACTTTTGCTCTTTGGGCAGTTTTTTACCCTTACACAATATTTATTGTAGATTTTGGATCATATATACTTTTTCAGTTTCCTGTCATACAGTATTTACACATGTGTGTTTGATTTATCTCACTTATGAGTATGGTCTCAAGTCATGTCCATTTACTTATAAAAGTCTCAATGCATTGTTTCTTGATAGCTGAGTAGTACTCCATTGATAAAAATACCACATCTTTTTCATCTATTCCTTGATTGATGGGCACTTAGGTTGTTTCCAAGATTTGGCTATCACAAATTAGGTTGCTATAAACATTGGTGCACAGATATCACTGTGGTATGATGTTTTCAGTTCTTCTGGGAAAATGCCCAGAAGTGGGATAGCTGGGTCGAATGGGATCTCTAATCCTAGCTTCTTGAGGAATCTCCACACTGATTTCCACAGTGGTTGTACCAGTCTACACTCCCACCAACAGTGGAGAAGAGTTCCTTTTTCCCCACAGCCCCACCAGCATTTATTTTTGGTTGATTTTTTAATCTTGGCCATTCTTTCTGGAGTGAGATGGAATCTCAGTGTTGTTTTAATTTGCATTTCCCAAATGACCATTGATGTTGAACATTTTTTAAATATTTACTTGCTGTTTGTATTTCTTTCTCTGAGAGGTGTGTATTCATCTCAGATGCCCATTTTTGGATTGGGTCCTTGAATTTTAGGGGCCTGATTTCTTTTAATTCTTTATATGTTTTAGATAGAAGTCCTTTGTCTGATGGACAGTTGCCTAAGATATTTTCCCAGTTTGTGGGTTTTCTTTTCACTCTGTTGGAGACTTCCTTTGACATTCAAAAACTTTTTAGTAAGATGAGGTCCCAGTTGTTGATTCTGGGAAGTGTTTCCTGTGCAAATTGATTTTTGTTCGTGAACTCTCTGCCTACTCCTATGTCATCAAGATTTTTACCTACTCTGTCTTCTAGCAAGTTGAGTGTCTCTGTTTTAATGTTCAGATCTTTGGTCCATTTTGACTTTATTTTAGTGCATGGTGATAGACATGGATCTGGTTTTAGTTTATGGCATATAAAAAGCCAGTTTTTCCAGTACCATTTGTTAAAGAGGCTATCTTTCTTCCAACGTACATGTTTGGCCCCTTTGTCAAAGATGAGGTGGCTGAGTGTGTTTGTAGCTGTGGCTGTACCTTCTAATCTATTCCATTGATCTTCAGGTCTGTTTTGATTCCAGTTCCATGCTGATTTTATCACAGTAGCTTTGTAGTATAGTTTCAAGTCAGTGATTGTGGTGCTTCCTGCCTTACCTTTGTTGCCTAGAATTGCCTTTCCTATTCTAGGTCTCTTCTGGTTCCAGATGAGTTTCAGGAATGCTTTCTCTAGCTCTGTGAGGTATGCAAGTGATATTTTGATTGGAATTGCATTAAATCTGCATAACAATTTTGGGAGAATGGCCATTTTCACTATGTCTGTTCTTCCTATTCATGAACAGGGAATGTCTTTCCATTTTCTGAAATCCTCTTCGATTTCCTTTTTCAGAGTAATGTAATTTTCACTGTGTAGATCTTTTACTGCCTTTGTTAGATTGATTCCTAAGTATTTCATTTTTTTGGATGCTATAGTGAAAGGTGTGGTTTCCCTTATTTTTCTATCAGTGACTTTGTTGTTTGTGTACAGGAATTCTATTGATTTTTGAGTGTTGACCTTGTATCCAGCAACATTACTGGATTTGGTTATTACATCTAGACATCTTTCAATGGATTTTTGGGGGTCTTCTATGTAGAGTATCATATCATCTGCAACGAGTGATAATTTTACTTCTTCCTTTCCTATCCTTATTGCCTTTATTTCTTTCTCTTGTCTAATTGCTCTGGCTAATATTTCCAGAACTATATTGAATAGGAGTGATGATAATGGACATCCTTGTCTTGTTCCTGTAAATCAGGGATTTTGATGCCTTGTTTTGTTTTTGTTGCCCAGGATTGCATTAGTTATTCTAGATTTCTTCTGCTTCCAGATGAATTTTAGTCATGTTTTCTCTAGCTCAGTGAGGTATGTTAATGGTATTTTGATTGAGGTTGCATTGAATTTGTATAATGGTTTTGGGAGTATGGCCATTTTCACTGTTGATTCTTCCCCATGAGTATGGAATATCTTTCCATTTTCTGATATCCTCTTTGATCTCCTTTTTCAGAGTAATGTAATTTTCAACACATATATCCTTTAATTTCTTTGTTAGATTGATTCCTAAGTATTTCATTTTTTGAGGGTATTGTGAAGAGTGTGTTCCCTAATTTCTCTCTCGGTGAGTTTGTTGTTTGTGTAGAGAAATGCTATTGAGTTTTTTGTGTTGACTTTGTATCCAGCTATGCTACTGAATTTGGTTATTAACTCTAGGAGTCTTTTGGTGGAGTTTTTGAGGTCTTCCCTGTAGAGTACTGTGTTATCTGTGAATAATGATAGTTTAACTTCTTCCTTTCTTATCCTTATTCTTTTTATTTATCTCTCTTGTCTACTTACTGTGGCTACTATTTCCAAAACTATATTGAATAGAAGTGGTGATAGTGGACATCCTTGTCTTGTTCCTGATTTTAGAGTGAAAGCTTTCAGTTTTTGTCCATTTAGTATGATGTTGGCTGTTGGTTTGTCATAAGTGACTTTTATCAGGTTGAGGTAAAGATCTTCTGTTCCAATTTTCTGTGGGCTTTTTATCATGAATGAATGCTGCACTTTCTATGAAAAGTGTTTTCTGCATCTATTGAGATGATCATGTGATTTTTATTTTTGGCTCTGTTGATATGATTTGTTAATGTTTTTTAATTTGCATATGTTCAAACATCCCTGCCTTCCTGGGATAATCACACTTAGTCGTGGTGTGTAATCTTCTTGATGATTTGCTGCATTCTGTTTGCTAGTATCTTATTGAGGGTTTTTGTATCTGTGTTCATTTGGGAGATTGGGCTGTGGTTCTCTTCTTTGTTGCGTCTTTCTCTGGTTTCGGTATCAGGGTATACTTGCCTCCGGGAATGAGTTTGGGAGTATTGCTTCCATTTAAATTTCATTAAAGAGTTTGAGGAGTGTTGGCATCAAATCTTCTCTAAATTTCCTGTGGAATTGAGCAGTGCATCTATCAGGATCTGGCCTTTCCTTTATTGGTAAGGTTTTAATTACATTTTCAATCTCATTAATTGATTTAGTTGTTCAGAATTTTTATGTCTTCTTGGTTCAGCTTTGGCAATTTGTATGTGAATCTCTCTATTTTTTCTGTGTTTTCCATCCTATGAAGAGTATAGATTTTCGAAGTAGATACTGATGATCTGAATTTTCACAGGATCTTTAATGATTTCATCCTTTTCATTCCTCAATGCATGAATTTGAGTCTTTTTTCTTTCTTTTTTTTGATAGGATTGGCTACGGGTTTATCAATTTTATTTATTCTTTCAAAGAACTAATTCTTCAATTCATGCTTTGTATTGTTTTCTTGGTCTCCATTGCGTTCATATCTGCTCTCATCTTTGTAATGTCCACATTTGTATGGGCTTTGGGTTTTTCGTGCTTTTTTTTCCCTAGAAGCTTGAGGTGCAACGTTAGGTGGTTTATCTGTGCTCTTCTGTTTTCTTGATGTGAGAGTTCACTGTTATAAATTTCCCTCTTACAACTGTTTTTGTTGTGTCCCATTAGTTCCCTGTATATTGTGTCTGCATTCTCATTTAGTTGTAGATATTGTTCAATTTCTTTTATTTCATCTGTGACCCATTGGTTGTTCAAGAGGGTATTACTTAATTTCCATGTGTTTATGGAGTTTTTGCAGTTTCTTTTGCCATTAATTTCTAATTTCATTGCACTTTGGTAGATAATATGCATTGTTTAATTTCAGTTCCCTTGCATTTACTTAAGTACATTCTGTGGGCTAGTATATGGTGTATTTTAGAGAATATCCCATGTGTAGCTGAGAAGAATGTTTATTCTGATGGTGTTGAGTGGAATACTCTGAAAATGACTACTAAGTCCATTTGTTCATAGGTTTGGTTCAGTTCTGATATTTCTTTGTTGATTTTTTTTGTCTAGTTGATCTATCACTTTTTGACAGTGGTGAATGGAGGTCTCCCAATTGTGTTATTGCTTATTTGATTTTTCATGCAGTCACTTACGTTGATCTTTTGCTTTATTAGTTTTAGGTCTTACTGTGCTTTTATAAAAATAAATGAAATGATTGTTGATGCAGATAGAATCTACTCTCTCTCTCCCTCTTGTTTATTCTTTTTTGGCCCCCACTACTATATTTGGTGTGAATCTTTCTCCAGTGTGCACTTAAAAACAGCACAGAGCGCTGGTGCACAGGCTGCCCTTTCACATAGTGCCAGCAGACTACACATCTCTGTCTACTTCAGTTCTTCTCCACGGCACATGTCTGTGTTTTATCCATTGTGATGCTTTTCTTATTTATTTTTCATTTTGATGCTTTTCTGATTGATTCATTTAATACTATAAATTTCCTTCCAAATATTCTTTGTTGTTTGTCAATTTGGGCAAATTTCATTTATATTATTATTTTGCTCTAATTGTTTCCTAATACACATTATGATATTTTTCAGTCTAGATTTTATTTAGAGGTGTGCTTTTAGATTTCCATGTATGCAAATTAATATTTAGAAATCTGTTTTATTACTGATTTCAAATTTCATGGTGTGTGGTTCAGGGCATAGACTCTCTGTTAAAGCAATTTTCTTGATATCTTCTGAGATTTTGCATATATTGAGAAACTTGGCTTCCCAGCTTATTTTTTCAAAAGCAATATTAGACACGTCTATGAAAAGAATGTGTTTTTGTTAGCCACTTCTTAATTATATATCTACATAGATGCCCATTGGGTCAATCGTGCTAATTCTTTTAAATTTAAGTCCTCCTAATTTTATATGCTTGATTTTTTTTTTTTTTTTTTTTTTTTTTTTTGGTACTGGGGGTCAAACTCACAACCTCATGCCTGCCATGCAGGCGCTTATGCCACTGAGCTAAATCCCTGGTCATTGATTTTTTTTTTTAATGAGCAAAGGAAACATGTTCAAAATCTCCCACAATGGTTGTAATTTTGTCAAATTTCTCATAATTGTGTTTTGCATTAACAATTTTCAGCATCTGTTATTAGGCATGGTTAAGTTTATAGATATTTTCTTATGAGGTTTATTTATTTATTTATTTTGGTGTGTGGTACTAAAGATTGAGCCCAGCGTCTTTATACTGAGCCATATCTCTGGCCATTTTTAAATTTTGAGATGTGGTTTTGTGAAATTGCCCAGGATGGGCTTGAACTTGTGATCTTCCTCCTTGAGACATTCAAGGTTCTGGAATTTCGGGTGTGTGCTACCTTGCCTGGCTTCCTTTTATTGATTAAAAAAAGAAACTACTTCCCATTAGGACTTCTGTGCCTCATAACTATTTTTTCTAGTGCTTAGACAATCTTACGTCCTTGTACATAGCATGTTTTTCTACCCTTTACATTCAGCCTTTTCAAGAAATGTGCTTTCAGCTTTTTTCTTAAAATCTGACTACAGAATGTGTTTTACTTCTTTTGCTTATTGGGTTTAGTTGATTTGCCGTTACTGTGATCACTCATACATTTTATCTTATTTTGTGCTATTTCTTCTACATTTTATGATCTGTATTTTCTATTTAGGAATTTTTTTTTGCTTCTTTGTTTTTTCTTCCTGCCATCTGTTGGATTGAATACATTTTTACAAATTCTCTTTCCTTGTATATTTTGACCATTTTCTATGGTTTCTGTTCTGCTCAGCTTTTTCTCTTCAGTCTGAGTAGATCACAGCTGCTGGGAGGTTGTGTGGCCTGTGTGTGAGGCTTCATCAGGGTCTGTGTGTTCACACTGCGCACCTTTTGCAGTGCAGCCTTTAGGAGGTGACCTCTCAGTGTTCACTGAGTGTCTGCTGTGTTATCTTCATGTTACCGTCTGAGTTTCTAGGCTATCCTTACGTGGGCCTGGTTCCTAGAGCGTTGAGTACACTGAACCTAGGAGCTGTGTGGCAATGAACGGGCCACTGTGTGTGTTTATGAATGTATGTAAAGTAGTTGATAAGTTTGTTAAAAGGATGAGGGGCAAATGCAGTGCTGGATGCTTCTAGCAGAGCCCAGGCTCAGTCTGTGCTAGCTTGTAGTGACTGCACTTACAGAAGCTTTTACTTCCTATTCATAAATAAAGAATCACTTTGAAGTGTATTTTAAGTATTGATGCTCAGGGATAGCATTCATTAAATCTGTTATGATATTTTAACTCATTGTGACATAGAAGGACTAGGCAAGTCATTACGAATCATAATGAATTAATAATGTTGAAGCCAAATGGTTAAGTAGGTGTGTATCAGTCCAGTGCCTCTGAGCATGACACTGTAAGTGCCGGAAGCCTTGATTGAGTTCAGAGGTGGGCCAAAGCCATGCCAGTTGGCTGTGACGTCCTGAGGCAGTCTGGTCTCTGCGAGTCATCATCACAGGCACTGCTTGTGCATCTTAGAGTTTGATTAACAAGAGAAAAGTAACTGTAAATGCCTTTTCAAGGATATCTTTCAGACAATTTGTTGGAAATAGCTTTATGCACACACATGTCTATATATATATGTATGTCTGTATATAAACATATATACTTAAAAATGAATTTTGATGTGTCAATACCTTGTCTTTTCATCTTTTAACTTTTAAACAATTCTGTGACTCTCTGGCTATGTAGTGTGCATTAATAAATCTTCAGTCGGTTACAGTCTTGTGTTGTAACCATGACACATGCTGAGAATTGGGTTGCTGGTGACTTCGTGCTGTGTGAACGTGGTAGAGTGTGCTTCCCCAGACCAAGTCAGCTGAGACATCACTGGGTAATGTATCTTTAGAGGGTCTCTGTCCTCCATGCCCTCTCCCAGTGACCAGACAGTGCTTAGGCAGTGCGTGAACACGTGCACATTTTAGAGTCCAACTCTGAAACTGTTACAAATAAGAAAAGGTGTGTTTCGATCCAGATGTTATCACTAGAATAATGGTTTTCCTTCAGCCTTTGAAAGTGCATCCTGATTTTCCCCTTACGATTGCAGGGATCATCATTTACGACCCAGTTATCCCAGGCATACAATCTCTTCCTGACCGCAGCCACTGGTGATGGGCTCGGACTGTGGGACTTGAGGACTCTGAGGTGAGGCTGGCCTGTGTCACAGCCCTGCGGCTGATGGGGGCTGGAGCTCGAAACACAACCTGGTGTTTTTGCCAACTCTGATTCAAGGTTGTGATGTGTAGATTACACATGACGTGATGCTCTCTTATGTGTGGCTTCTAAGGTCTAGAGGAGGAGGAGGGGCCAAGTGTCTTGACCAGTAGCATCCTGGGTGTGGTTTCCTGGCTTAACCGTGGCCCATATCCTGTTGTCTCGCTGATTCTGGGGTGCAAGGCCCCTTAGGCCAAGCCTGCTTTGTTTGCCTTCCTGAGTCACTTTTCTCCCCTTGTTAGGACAATATACTAAAATTACTTAACGCATTTTGTGAACATATGCAAAGTATAAAATCTTCTCTCAGAAAAAAAATCTTCTGATAATTATACCACGGGGAAAATTGCTATACAACATATATACAGTGTAAAAACATTGATACTATAAATGTTGTGCATCCTGGTGTGATATTCTCAACTGTGCAGTTAGCTGTGTGTTTATTCTGCTGGTCCATCTCTGGAATTCACCCAAAAACCTGGTGTATGTTGTGCAGACAGATCCTGCACCCATTCCTGGGCCTGTCTGACCATGTCAGGCCCAGTGCTGCCTTAGCTAGTTGATGTTCTCAGGAAGACACTGGTTATCCCCAGAGTGGGTGTAGATTCCCTCAGTAACAAGAGCATAAATTCCCTGACAGTTTTTACAAAAAGCACATTTTATATAGCGTTTTATAAATGGTTGGGAAGTTTAAGCCCTTCCCACTAGAATATTATACCCTCAAAGTTAAAAATCATTTATCTGAAATATTTATGATTGCAGAATATGTAGTTTTATATCTTAATGATCCATAGAAAATGATTATTTAGCATTGTTCATATATAAAAAATTCATTTACTATTAGTTTGACATCTTTGGGAATTTGAATTTGAAAAGGATTTGAATTATTTTTAAGATCCCTTTAATTGCTTACTAATTAATAATTCTCACATATACAATATTTTTCAGCTCAGTGATAGTATTCTTACCTAGCATGCACAAGTCCCTGTGTTTTCTCTCTGGCACTGCAGGGGGAAAAGCTTTTCCTTTATTAGTTTATTTCTTTTTGTGGAGAAAAGCAAGTTGGTCTTTCTGCTGCAGTGTGTTTAGGTGAAGAACCGAGTCCAGTTCAGGTGTTTCTCTCTGTCCGGCAGGTGTGAGCGCCGGTTCCAAGGACACCCAAACCGCTGCTATCCATGTGGAATGGCCCTCAGTCCATGTGGTCGGTTCGTGGCTTGTGGAGCCGAGGACAGACATGTAAGTGCGCTTTAGTCTCCCCGTGCAGGAATTCGAGATGATACTGTCATGCAGACTCTTAGATGTTGTGGCGTAAAAGGAAACAAATTTATTTTAAACTTGTCTGTTGGTCACTATGTTGAGACTCTTAAACAATTCTAGCAGTGTAATAACAGTAGTGTGGGAAGCATGAAAGGCTCTCATGATTTTAAATGATGCACAGTTAACACTAGGAATTCACTGATTCTTCTGTTAATCATTTCACAAACACTGAGCGCATACTCTGTGAAAGGCCTTACATGGTGTTTTCTTTGAATTATGAGATGTAAATATGAATCAGTAAGACAAGGTCATGCTGTGTAATGGGGGTGTCGCTTTTCTAAGTTAGATCCCTTATTCCAATGAGATTGCCCACTATTCCCCTCCAATACTTTTAGACATCCTGCACACACATCTTGTGATAGATGACTTGGAACAGATGCTAATAGACACTCATTTGTCCTTGACCCATGCAAGTTCTTGTTTAGCTTTCTAGGGCTACAGTACCACATTCCCACAGAGTTGGGTGCTGTTTTCTTGCAATTCTAGGGGCTAGGAGTTTGGACTTGGGGTCAGCAGGTCAACTCTTCTAGGGGTCTTGAGGGAGAAGCTTCTTCATACTGTAGATCACCGGGTAGAAGATGTGCCACACCAGCCCCTGCCTCCATCTACACCTGGCTTTGTTTCATTTTGTATCTCGGATCTCTTGCTTTTTTCTCATTTAGGGACTCTTGGGTTTGTCCACTCCAAAAACTCATGTTGAAATTTGTGATAACTTTTTTGATGGCATTCAGAGGTGATACTTTTTGGCGATGAGGTGGACATGGCAGGGCAGCCCCAACCAGGTGAGGACATGGCAGAGTGGCAGTAGCCAGGTGCCTGTGCCTGGACCTATGACTCACTGGCTTCCAGAACTAAGAAATAACTCCCCATTCTCTGCTCTCAAGCCTTCTGCTGTAGCAGCACATAGCAGACCAAGATGAAACCTGGGGTTCACTTTATTAGTCCATAGATACAGTAGTGACTAGTGCAAAGATAAAATGAGGTAGTACATGTTTGCAGCTACCTATTCTTCTGATTACTGGTATGACTTTGTATGACTTTGTCAAGGGAGGCCAGTGGTGGACTGATGAGATCTTCCCTTTCCAGGTCTCTTTGTCCTGATGTTTCACTATCTGTGTTTTCAAAGGATGCAAAGTGAGTGGGTGACCTAATGCACACTGAAATGTGACTAGTTATATGATTGCTCACAGGCCCAAAGATGCTGCGAAAGACTGACTTTTATTTGGAAATGAGGGAGATCAGGACTCATGCAGTGCTCCCAAGAGCTGCAGTACTTTAGGTCCTCCAGTGGCCTGGCCACACCTGTCCATGCCTCTCCTGCTGTTTGTGGAAGGAGTGACAGGGAATGGCCGTTGGTCACAGTCTGTTATGCGTCCTCCCATGGACTTGGAGTAGTTCACAAGGGAAAAGGCCATGTTTCAGTGTGGGGCATCCTGAACATCTAGGGACTCATTTGGGGAGGCTGAAGCTTTGGGACTGGACACCAAAGTCAAGGGTTATCTTGTGAAGTCTTTGTTTCCTGTTGGAAATAAACAATATTTCTTTAGCATGACTTTAAATAAAGTTCTTTGTTAAATTTTGAACATTATAGTCTTTGGGAAAAAGCTTACTTGTTGTGAACTAACAATTCAGTGATTTGGAGAAATGTGTACATTCATGTGAATGTGCCATTTCTTGACATAATTTTAAAAAGAAAAACAAGTGACTATCATATGATAGTTGATTGACTAGGGACAAATTTGTTCTTCTGGTTCCATATAAATTTTAGGATTGTTTTCTGTTTTCTCTAGATCTGTGAAGAATGCAGCTAGTATTTTGTTGAATTGTATTATATATATATATATATATTTTTTATATATGTATATGATTTGAGTTATAGCCATTTTGACAGTATTAGTTCTGCCTATTCAAGGGCATGGATTATCTCATTTGCTGATGTCCTCTTCAACCCCCTTTTTCAGGATGATGTAATTTTTGTTGTAGAAATCTTTAATTTCCTTAATTAGATTAATTGTTAAGTATTTAATTTTTTTTGATGCTATTGTGACTGGCATTATTTTCCTAATTTTTCTTTCAGTGAGTCTATTATTAGTGTACAGGAATGCTACTGATTTTTTTTGTGTAGATTTTGTAACCTGCTATCTTGTTGAGTTTGGTTATTAATTATAGGGGTCTTTCGGTGGAGTTTTTTGGGTTTTGTAAGTAGAAAATCATATCCTCTATAAATAATAATAATTTGACTTTGTCCTTTTCTATCTGTATTTCTTTTATTTTTTTAAATTTAATTAAGTTTCTTGGTACAATTTAGGTCTATACAGTGATCACATTCATCATAGGGAATTTGTACCTATACGTGATGCACCTTGATTTGTCCTTTTCTTCCTTCCCATTCCCCTTCCCTCACTGCAACCCCACTTCCCCACTTCCCTCCTTATTTACAAAGCTTTCTTTCCATTTGATTTCTTTATCTTGCCTGACTGCTCTGGCTGATGTTTTGAGGAATGTGCTGAACAGGAGTTGGAAGAGTGAGCATCCTTGTCTTGTTCCTGAGTTTAGATGTAAGGCTTTCAGTTTTCCCCCTTTGAATATGATGTTGGCAGTAGGTTTGGTAATAAATGCTTTTTAAAAGACTGAGATCAGATCCTTCTATACTTATTTTATTCAGGGTATTTTAATGAATAGATATTGGAGTTTTTCAGAGTATTTTTTTGTGTCTATTGAGGTGTTTGTGTGATTTTTGTCCTCGTTTCTGTTTATGTGAGGGATTGATTGATTTTCGCATGTTGAACCATCTTGGCATCCTTGGGAGGAAGCCTACTTGGTCATGGTGTGTGATCTTTTTGATGATTTGTTTAATTCTGCTTGCCAGTATGTTGTTGAGTATTTTTGCATCTATGTTTTTTAGAGAGATTAGACTGTAATTCTGTTTTTTGGTTGGATCCTTGTCTGGTTTCAGAATTAGGATAATACTACTTTCCAAGAATGACTTTGGGAGTGTTCCTTGCCTTTCAATTTCATTTAAGATTTTGAGCAGTATTGGCATTAGATTTCCACTGAAGATCATGTAGAATTTGGCAGTGAATTCATCAGATCCTGAACTTTTCCTAGGTGGTAGTTTTTAAAAAATTGCTTCAGTTTCATTGCCTGTTATTTCATTCTGTTATACCAGATTTTGTAAGTGTTCTTGGTTCAGTTTTGGTAATTCATACGTATTTAGAAATCTCTCCATTTCTGATTTCTGCAGTTTATTGGCACACAGATTTGGGTAGCTATTTCTAATAATCTTCTGGACTTTGGAGGTGTCCGTTGTGATTTTTCCTTTTTTATTGCTGACTGCATTAATTTATGTCTTTTCTCTCCTTTTTTTTTTGGCAAGATTGACTTAAGTTTTGTCTGTTTTATTATTTGAAAAAACCAGCTCGTTGATTCTTTGTATTTTTCTTTTTGTCTCCATTGATTTCTGCTGTAATCTCTATGTTTTTCGGTGTTTTACTATCTCTGACTATGTATTCTAGAGGGTTTGTTATTTTTCTTCTAGGACCTGTGGAGCCCCCTTAGGTTACTTATTTGGCCTTACTCTTTTTTTCTGATGTGAGCATTCACAACTATAAACTTCACCTTACGACTGCTTCCATAGTGTCCCATAATGTCTGGTATGTTGTACTGGCATTATCACTTAATTTTAGGGGCTATCTTGTTTCTTCTTTGATTTCTTCTGTCACACTATGATTGTTCAGAAGTGTGTATTGTTTAATTTCCACGCATTTGCATTCTGTGGTTTCTTTTGACATTAATTTCCAGTTTTATTGAACTTTCATCTGATGATAAGCATGGTAACATTTTTATTATTTTGCAGCTACTTAAACATGTTTTATTGGGTAGTATGTGGTCTACTTTGGAGAAAATTTCATGTGCTGCCAACAGAATGTGTATTCTGTTATGGGGTGGAGCATTATATATGTTAAGTCCATTTGTTCAAAGGTTTGGTTCAACTCTGATATTTCTTTGTTGATTTTTTTGTTTAGTTGATCTATTTGTGAAAAGGGGTATCGAAATCCCCTCTCTAATTTTACTGATATTTATCTGACCATTTATGTCCAATATTGTTTGTTTTATGAAGTTAGCTGTACGATAGTTAGTACATAGATGTTTTTAATTGTTATCTTTTCTGTTGGATAGTTCCCTTAACTAATGTGTAGTGTCAGGGACATTTATTTCATTAGCATCATTATCTGTTTAGTTATGCTTTTGAATTCACCAAGCACCTTATTAATCTGTTTGTTACCTCCCTGGTTATTTTTTCAGATATTTTAGCATTGTGACTTTTGATTTCCTTTCTTTTGATGCCTCCTGGTTCAGTTTTGGGGGAGTTGGGAGTTTTTGTTATCTAGTTTTCTCATGTTCTTATTTTGTTTTTCTGTGCTGAGGCTTGTAGGTTGATTATAGTTGGTAACTTTGTTGCTAGTATGGAGACCTCTTTAGTTAATATCTGCTTTTCAGAGATGTCCTCTGGGAACAGCTTGCTATTGACCTTTGCCACTGTTCCAGGATCCAGCCAACTCCATTTATTTGGGAGGGGAGGTTGCAGTTTATTTGGCCCAGTGCCTAGTTACTCAAAATGGGTCATAGTAGTGTTTATTATCCCCAGGCAACCTAAATATTGACATAGAGATAAAATCAATTGATAGCAATAACTAAGTCACCTTGCCTGTAGTTGTAAAATCAGCAATAGCAATGGTATCAAATACAAAATGGTTAATGATAGATCCTAAGGAACAATCATGTACCACCCTTAACTGTAAGAAAGAGATCTATGAATATAGTAAATTCACTAAGAGAAATTAGATATTAACCTACAGCAAACATCTTCTCAATTGAAAAACTTTACCTCCACTAACAGAAGGATAGTGTTCAACCATAGTAAGATATAGTTAATGTAGTGTCTATAGATTCTTAGCACTTAATGGTTATGCCAGAAAGGATAGAGATTTTGAGGAACAGGAGCATGAAAAAAAGGAGAATTTGAAAAAACAAGTGATGGAAAATGAGAAGAAGGTGATATAAGTGAAATAAAGGAACTTAATAAGAAGTAAGAGGAAATTAGTAGTATTGGGTAAAAGTTAGCAGAAAAAAAAAAAACAGCCAAGACAAGAGATAGGGAAGAAATAAGACAATGAACTAAAGGAAAAAGAAAAAAATACCAATGGAACAAATTAAAAGAGTAAGAGTGAAAAAAGAAGAAAGGAAGTAGAAACAAACAATGTTGAAATAAAGCAAATAATGATAATAATAATTAAAAAGGAAAAAAGAAAATAGGAGACAAAACTTCAAACACCACCACCACCACCACCAAAAAAACCCCCAAAAAACAAAACAAAACAAAACAAAACAAAACAAAAAAAAAGCCCAAAAAACAAACAAAAACCAAACAAACAAAAAACGGAGGAAACAAACTGGATCAAAGGAAAACTGTCTGTATTTTGATTCTTAGGTGTTTATTTGAGCAAGCTGCACAGTCTACTACGTAGTCTATTTTGGATACAGTTCTGTATGCCACCAAGAAGAATATGTATTCTTTTGGAAATGGGGTAGGATGCTTTGTAGATATCTATTAAGTCCATTTGTTCAAAGCTGTTGTTCAATTCTGATGTTTCTTTGTTCAACTCTGATATTTCTTTCTTGATATTTTTTGTCTAGTTGATATCCCCCACTATCATTGTGTTGTGTTTATTTGTTCTTTCATGTCTAATTTTATGAAGTTACGTGTACAAATATTTGGTGCATATATATTTGCAGTCGTTTCTCTTCCTGTTGAATAATACACTGTAGTGATTTTCTTCGCTTGCTGTGATCAGTTTTTGTTTGAAGTGCACTTTGTCTGTGATTACTTTTGATGGTGCTTAATGCATGGAGTACTGTTTTCCATCTTTCGATTTTTAGTTTAGTCTATGAATTTCTTTTAGGATTAGCTATATTTCTTTTATGTAGCAAACATTTGGGTACTTTTTTTTTTTTTTTTTTTGTTGGTTTTGGAAATTGAACTCGGGACCAAGCACTTGCCAAGCAGGCGTTGTGCCACTAAGCTATATCCCCAGCCACCTTTGAGTGCTTTTAATCTTGTCTGGTGATTTACACTGAGAGTTATTCCTAAGGATACTGACTCATTCCTGTCATCATTGCATTATTTTCTGTTGTGTGTTCCTTTCTTCGCTATCTTTCTCTCTTTCTGTCTCTCTGTCGTATAACTGCTGACTCTGATGCATTCATTCTAACAGATTTTTTTACATTTTTGGCCTCTGTCTAAGATTTTTTTAGAATGCTGATTTGATATTTATGAATTCCTTATGTTATCCTTTGTCATGGAGTGTCTCATTTTGCTATCAGTTTTGAAAAAATAGTTTCACAGATAATTTAGTATGGATTAAGCATTACTTTATTTTGGAAATCTCGAAACTCTCCACTGTAAGCTACTGATCTGCCTGGACCTGTCTGCTGGCTTCACACCATAATTTGGGCATCCGCACCTGCAGACCTATGTCTGTGTTTTAAGATTTGACCACCTCGATTAATTTGGGAGGAAGAGTATAGTTTGTCCAACACCTGGTTCTTTGTCAGCTTCTGCCGGGGACCTCCTATTCCTGCTCCATTCACTGCAGGGAAAATCCTATGGTTGTCGCCACATTGTCTCTCCGAGGCCTTTTGCCTAGTACTTTACCAGAAGCCCTCTGATCCAGGTGCTACTTTCTGTTCTTTTGTCCTCAGACATTTATCAAACCTTGGTTCTTATCTCAAGGGCTGCACTTACTGTTCAGTGGAACTTGGCACAATTTCTAGGGTTGGCAGAAGGCCTCTTTGCCTGCATGGGACAGTGGGTAGTGGGCAGGATTTCACACTGTCTCGGATCTTTCTAAAAAA
>RJWM01012765.1:0-55900 GCA_004363535.1 Dasyprocta punctata
TGGGCAATAAGAGTTAGGATTCTGCCTTGAAGATTTGTAACTGAGGCAGAAATCAAGTATTGTCTGGGAAAAAAAGGTCCATTTGGTTGAGAGGAGAAGAAAGAAATGCCCCATCAGTAGAGCAGAACAGTACAAAAGAAGATTGTTACAGGGTTCAAAATGGGCCCAGACATCATTTATCTAGAGTTGGGGGTTTAGAGTATCAACTTTTGGTAGGTTAGGAAGGAGCATAACTTCCCACAACACTATATGGAATAAGAAATTCCAGTCCTAATAAAAGAAATAAGACTGTTGAATAGTCTAGATGTGAGAGCCCACTCAGACTTAACAGAGAGGGGTAGAAGAAGGTAAGGGACTGAAAGAAACGATAGTAAAACTGTTCAGGGTGGGTGGCCTGCCACTTGCTGGATGTGTGAGTACAAGAGAGGATGAGAAACCAAAGAAAAATGTTCCTTTTATATCTGCAAGCAGAGATATGAGAAATAACAAAAACTTTCATGTCATTTATAAGGAAGAAAGATAACAGCAAATGCTGGCAGTGATATATATTACTTTAATAAGATCTCTGTAGCCAGGAGGTAGCATTATTAAGGTCAATATATTTATGTTATCTTTAAGATAGTGACTTGTTATAGTATTTCTTTGGCATACAGCACTAGTTGTAGTCACTTTCTTCATTGTTGGGACACAATATCTGACACCCACAGTTTAAGAGGGGAGGTTTATTTCTGCTCAGGGTTTGGAAATTTCAGTCCTACACCCTACTAGGTCACTACCCTAGTGAGCCACCTCTTCTGACAAGAGCCCACATCCTGCCATCACAGTTAGCTATAGTACAGCACAACCCAACCACCCTTCAAAGCCCTGCTTTTACAGGGGGAGTGAGGAGGTCCAGTTGTAAATCATAACATTACATTTTAACAGTATAAATATTGCTAATAATAGTAGTATAGCTACCTATTATTGAACACTAGTGTGTCAATTGTTATGAGAAGTATTCTTTTGTATTATCTCATTTAATTCTTAAAAGTAGCTTGATCTATTACTATCTCTCCCCCATTTTACAGAGGTAGATTAAACTAAAAACTTTCTTAACTGACTAAGAAATAATAGTGAATTTCATTCCATGAAGATAATTCATACATCTAGTTCAGTGTTCAGCATTCAGTAAGTATGGGATGAGCACAGGTTGAGAAAGAATAAGGAAACTCTGATGGCAAGAGTAGTGATAATAGCAGAAATGCACTGTGTATGTGCTAAGTGTCTGGTTTATCTTACAGTTACTGTCTCATTTACCATTACAAAAAACGGTGAGTTACATGATAGAAAACAAAAAGAACATTGAAGTTCCTGGACAATGGCTCACAGTGAACTCACACATCGCAAAGGCAACACAGGCCCCTGTGCTTCACAGATACGTGGACCCAGTGAGGAGCTCTGGGGACAAAGTAAGACCTTCCCGCACTTTCCTGCAGATAATGGGCCAACCCCGGTTATCAAAGAGCGGTGGATGGGTGGATATACTGCCATAAGACAAAAGATGCTTTTAAATGTCACTCAAGGAGGTGAAGGAGACAAATGTTTTAAAGGTTTTGGTTTTAGAAGAGTACTCAGGTTTGTTTTGTTTTGTTTCCAATTTTTACTCTTCATTAGTGTATGCTCACAGTGTGTAGCGTTCACATTCCTTGTGTGCAGTTGGCGCTTGTGGGTAGCACGCATCAGTTCTCTCTTCATCCCCTTCCCCTCCCCACTTCCTCCTTCCCACCTCTTGGCCTCCCTCCCATTTGCAAAAGACTTTTTTCCCTATCTTTTACTATCTACCTTTTATCTTGTTCTTTATTTATAATTTGGGTTTCTCATATAAGGGAAATTATGGATGTTTTACCCTTGTGTCTGATTTTCTTAACTTAGCATGAGTGTTGAGGACTCAGTTTTCCAAGAATTTGTGAATATTTGGATGGAAACAGACCATTTATACAGCAGGAAATAAAATCAGTTTTATGTATTGATGTGATCTTTGATAGAATTGATTAGCATTCAGAGCAAATATTTGTCCTGGTCATCAAACAAAAAGTAAAACCAATTATGCAAAGCTATCCAATGAAAAATGTTGAAAAATACATAGTTACTCAAATTTCCAATATTTCTGTAGAGGATAAAGAATATTTTATATTTTGAGACATTGATTTTGAAAAATTGAATTTAAAAAGGTATTTTAAAAATTTGTTCAAAATGTAAAATGTTCACTGAAAAAATCATTTTTTCAACCTCTGCAATGCTAGCAAGTTGACTATTAAATTTATCTTTTACAGTGGCCCTACTTTATGACATAGTCTTTTCAACTTTATGACTCACTCATAATACTAAAATACTTATTATAATTTAGGCAGGAAGCAGAGTACAAAATGAATAAAGTCAAATGAGAAAAGAAAAGACAATCTGGGAAGGCAACTGTAAAAAGATGAGACATAGCATAACCCTGGAAATACATAATATAACATGGAAAATAAACTATTTGAAAACATACAAAAATAGTATTTGTAAGATGAGAGTAGTAACTGCACACTTGTAATCTCAGAACATGGAAGGCTGAGGCAGGAGGTTCACTGGAGGTCCAGGCCAGCCTAGGCTACACAGTGAGACACCATCTCAGAAGAAAGAACACGACAACAACAACAACAAGGACAACAAACCCAAAGAAACATTGTAGCTTGAATTTAACACATGAGTCATGATTGAGAAATATGATAAATATCTAAATTAAATATGTGTTACAGTAAAAGACACATAACCATGAATTTCCCTTAAAATACTTCCACTTACTTAGAGTATTTTTCTTGACACTTTTTGAAACAATTCCAGAAGTTCTCTTCTGTGAGTGTCTTTCATTGTGCTGTTGTGGCTACTGTCTCCATTCCTAAATGGATTCAAATCCTTTAACTTTCGTGGTCATTTTGCATTAGGCAAGATTCCCAAATCGCATGGTGCCAGATCTGGTGAGTGAGATGGAGGAGGACACGCTAATATTCTTACAAACCTGCCTTTCCCCTGGATGCCACTTGGAAGCAGCACCCTCTGATCTTTGACCACTTGGGAAAGAAGACTTTCAGAACTGTTTCAGAAAATTGCAAAAATGCTGAAGAAACAGGGCATATTTTGAGGGGGATTACAAGCCACGTGTCTTTTACTGTAAGTTTTAAAAACTTACGCACTGTATATTTCGATCACATATTGCATGCACAAATGCATAGTTTTTTTTTTTAAAGTATAACAAATAATATAAATTTGAGAAACAATGAAATTAAAGATCAAAACCATCATTGTGATATAGTACTTGGTCTCACTTTTATATGTGATCACTTACATCAAAGCAAATTTTGTAACTTTGTTTACAATAAGATTACACCAATGAATGATTATTTTGAATAGAATGCTTGAGATTGAGGGACATGTCAAGATTTTTGCATCTGACTAGAAAAAACAGAAAGCTGTCCTTTATAGGTTGTGAATGTGCTTTTGCCTTTTATGTGAGATCATTTCTGAAACACTGGAGAGGGGGTCATGACTTCCCCGAGTCACAGGGCTAATGAAGCTCATTGAGCTTCCTGACCTCCCATGCAGAATGAGGAACCAACTGTAGGAAATGTTCCCACCTAATGAAGCTTTGGTTTCCAATTGATTTGGGAATAAGAACACAGACTCCTTTGGTGTTCTATGTCCTTAAATAGTCCAGTGGGAGGAAACCATTGAAGTATATTCTGTGACTGTAGGATTAACAAGGCAAAACAAAAGACACTTAGGTTTGCATCATAAAGTGTGACTATTTACTCAGTTGTCTAGAGAAAAGTCTAATCTGCTTTTCTGACAATTTAATAACCTTTTTTAAAATTTCCCAATTGGAAAATGTTGGCTCAACTTTGTCAACATATCTAATGCTAATCAAATAAAAAGCAATAACTTACTTCAGTTTTAAAAAAACTGAATATTTTGGCAGAAAGTATTCTTATGTGTAATAAAAATTTAGAGTTCCACGTGACATTTCAATTTAAAAGAATGTGTTTTGGTGTCTATGTCAACTTTGTCTATATAAAAGCCTATTTTTCTATTTAAAAATGAAGTGATTAAGAAAAATTATGCTACTTTAGAGGCATAAGAATTTGTTTTTCAGAAACAAATACTCCCAAAGCAGATTTTAAAAGTAAATGTTACTTTTCAACATGTATCAAAAGCTTAACTTGTATTTTTATAGAAATAGGAGTAGTTGATAGAACTTCATTGAGATTTTTAGTATTTATACTTTTATATAATTTTATCACTTTCTGCATGCAGTTAACTTTTATGTTCTGAAATGATTTACCTATGTTGGTTGATCAGAGGTTGACTATCAATTGCTACTTAGATTCATAATTTAATTGGCATTATAACCAGGTTGCCTATTAAGTAACAAAAATGCCATAAAAGTTTTGCACTTGAATTAGTATTGGATAAATAGCAAACAGCATTTTCATCTGCATCTGCTTATAAAGTCAATAGGAAAAATTAATAGGTACTAATTCCTATATCCTACACTCAGTGGGTTTTTATTATTTTTTATTTATTTATCTTTTAGTGTAGTGGTTTGTAGTATTAAAGTTACAATGTCAAAGAGTTTTGTATTTTTATACAATGGAATATTACTCAGCCATAAAAAGGATGATGTTGAGACTTTTGTAGGTAAATGGAGGCAACTTGAGACTATACTCATAAGTGAAATAAATCAAACTCACATTTGTAAATATTGTATTGTCAGGCTGAGGTAGGTGGAGCGTTGTGAGTTCGAGGCTGGCTTGGGCTACAACGCGAGCGTAAGGCCGGCCTGAGCTACATAGTGCGACCCTGCCTCAAAAAGCCAGGGCTGGGACTTTGGCTCAGTGCCTTAAGCTCCTGCCCTGGCAGGTGTGAGGTTGTGAGTTCAATCCCCGGTGCCGCAAAAAAAAAAAAAAAAAAAAAAAAAAAAAAAAAAAAAAAAAAAAAAAAAAAAAAAAAAAAATTGTATTGTCTCCCTAGTGTTAAAAAATAAATAATAACAATAAAAAACTGAATGAGTAGTAAGATCCAAAATGCACAATAGATATGGTAATAATGAAAGGGAAAGAAAGTGCTCAAAAGGAAAGAACAACTAGGATAGGGGAAAGGAGAAATGGAAAAAAGGAAAAGATTATATCTATGTAGGTATACACATGTAACTGTATGTATGTATTAGTGTGCAAGATAGATAACTATTGTATTGATTCTCTGTTAGTTCATCAAAAAGAACAGTTTGTGCTGTCATTATTTGATTGTCTGATCATTTTTTTATGCCTAGATCTTGTAACCTGAACAACTACTTCTGAGATAACAATATGCAATATATTAACTAGTGTTGATTTCTTACTGCTTTTTTTTAATTCTATATTATTTTTATCCTTTTTTTTTGTTTTGCTTTCTTAAAAAAAATTCTGGAAAAAAGTCATGTGTGAAAAATTAAGAAATAAAAGTAATTTTAACATTTTTTAAAATATCTTTTTCAATAATAAAAGCAAAGAGCCCTTGACTCATTCTATAAATTGGATCATGTGATTTACACTGTGACGTAAATATAGCAGTTTCTATTATAAAATTTGGGTAAAAATCTCCTGAACTACCTATGACTTTGTGAGTTAATATGTTCCTGTTTGAAGGTCTCAGGTACTTGTGTCTGGAGAATTGACTTTGATCTTGCATCTCTGGGAATTTACTTTTATTAATTGGCCTTAAGATTAGCAGGGTAAGTTAATGAGGCTAACCAAATTTCACAAGGTTGCATATAAGCATAATTCAAGGAAACACCTTCTTATTATCTATAACAACTTTTTCCCACCCTGTGAATCAAGCTGCTTGGAATGAGAGTAAAATGTTCAAATACTTTTCTTCCTCTTAAGACAAAGTATGGAGAATTGTTTTGATTCTACTGTACACTCATTATGTACATCTCATTCCAATTTATTTATTTATTTATTTGCTTACTTTTGAGACCAGATTTCATTGTGAAGTTCAGACTGGCCTACAGACATTGTAGTCCAGGCTGGCCTTAAATTCATAGGGAACCCTCTGCCTCAGCCTCCCAAGTACTAGGATTAAAGGTGTGCCGTTCCATGCTCGGCCTTCTCACTCTAATTTAGACAGTGCTGGAAAAACACATTTGTTTTGATTTTATATCTTTTCTATTCACAATATGTAGCTCAGCATCCATATATTTCTATCACCAGATTCATGAGGTTTAGATTTTGAGTGGCTACTTTCTATCACATCAAAAAAGACATTTGCCTATATTAATTAACTGTATCTAAATATACAATTTGCTGTATCTAAATATACAAACTTATTTCCTGTGTCTCTTTGGTGTTGGCATTTTTGTAATTTTCATTTATACACGGTAGTAGTTTTTAACTTTTATATTGCATCTCACTCTTAAAATTGTAGCAATCTCTTTTTATGTTACCTCTAAAGAAGAAATTACTATTTACAAAACTCTTCTCAGAACACAAATTTATCTCAAAGATTATAATAATTTAAGTAAACAAAAAAGTTTTATAGTTTTTGTAAGGCTAAATTTAACTTATTTTTTGCATCATATATCCTCTATAAGAAGTATGTATGTAATTACATTAAATACAGGAGTTTGTTCTGTTTTTTAGTGACTTTGGAAAAATGAAATCTATTTTACAAAGGAGTAGCATCAATCCATTTCCCCTTCATCTCCCTGATCATGGAGGAATCATTATTGGGCTGCTATTAGTTTTCAGTTTTGGTAGAGTGTTAATTGGAAATAAGGTCACCTTAATGTCTTGGGATGAATGGAAGGGACTCACGAAGACAGGGTTACAATATTTATTATGCTGGAATCATCCTCTGGAACCAGATCTAGGAAATATAGCCATACAGCCTTGAAAACTTAGAAGACTATCAGTGTATCAATAAAAAAGGGAATTGTGGGAATGACAAAAGAATTTTGTAAGAATTGTAAGTTGGCAGAAAGTTTTAAAAATTTGGGGAAGAGAAACAGCAAGAGTCTTAGCATAAGTCCAAAGAGATCTACACAAAAGTGGATAAATAGATAGGTAGATAGATAGATAGATAGATAGATAGAGACAGAGAGCCAGAGAGAGCTGATTCAGTGTGGCTTGATCCAGACTGTGATCCTAGCTTCCTTGGGTCCATACTGTGTAATCAAGGGCAAATCAGAGACTTCTGAGCCTCTAGTACTGTACTTCCTATGTGAAATGTGGCCATGATAACACGTAGTATAGAGAGTTACCATCAGGTTTATTGAGTAATAAACTGACAGACAAAATTTGTATATATTTAAAGTATACAATGCATTTCAATCTGGTTATTCACCGATTATCACAGTTGAGAAAGTTAATATGTACAGCATTTTATATTAGTTACTTTTTTTTCTCCTGTGTAGTGAGAACATTTAAAATATACCTTGGCATACATCAGGTATATAATAAACTTTAATTACAATCATCAAACTGTGAGTTTCATCACTGGGACTTTTTCACCCTATATAACTGAAACTTTAAATGGGGAGGAACTGGTCAAGGGGTACAAAATGTCACTTATGCATCAAATTCTAACAGGGATGATGTGAGATCATCTACATAAGGTTACTACTTCAGCATGGCGTGCATGGAATGAGTTAGTTCAAGTTAGTTATTTTATTATTGGTCTGGCACTGGTTATTGTGGAAAATTCTGTTTATCCTGAGTTGTGCAATTGAGTAATATTCATTGAGTAATCTTTTCATTCTTCTATATCTAAAACTCAATAATTTATAAAGCACAGAAATTTAGCCTTCAAAATTCTAGAGGTGGGGAAGCCCCAGATCACTGTGGCACTCAGGGTCCCGTCATCTAGAGCGGGGATTCTAGGTGCTCTCGTGGAAGCAGTGGGAAGACAAGAGGGCAATGCTGTGTGAACCCTCTTTTGCACAGACCTTAATCCCACTTAGGAAGGAGGAGCCATCATGGCCTAATGAACTCCTAACAATCCCATCTCTCAGCACTATCACTTTGCCCTTAAGTTTCAACACCCTAATTTTGGAAAGGATCTGTTCAAACCATAGAAGGCAGATATTCAGTCACTTGTTGACCAGTATGATAATAGAATCTTCATCTCATTTAGCAATTTTTCTCATGTTAATTTTTCTCTTCTCACTAATGTTTTACAAAATATCAAGCAACCCCCTTTATGAGCTCAGCTTACCTTGAACTTAAGAAAGTTGATTCAAATATACATCTGCTCATTTCTTGCATTTGGAGGGACTAGTTCTATTGTAATGCATCTGCAGCACTGCTTCAACAAATT
Source organism: Dasyprocta punctata (assembly GCA_004363535.1). Taxonomy (NCBI): domain Eukaryota; kingdom Metazoa; phylum Chordata; class Mammalia; order Rodentia; family Dasyproctidae; genus Dasyprocta; species Dasyprocta punctata. The sequence continues at coordinate 8,371 of RJWM01012765.1, forward strand.
TACTGTAGTTAGTATTTTCACTTTTCTCCTTTTATTCTTCAGTGGGAGAGTTTATGTGGTTCCAAAATGGAATGAGGATACTTCTATTCTTCTCTTTCAAAATTTCTTTCCCTGTTTTTAGAAATCTGACTGCTTTCTAAGTAGACCTTCAACCTCAGGGTAACAATAGCGTCCAAATTTACTCAGGGGCAGTAATATTAGGGAAGAAGAAGAAAGTGACATGTTGAGGGTTCCTATAAAGGCACAAATGGGAAAACCTTACTGCAAGATGAGGAATGACTCTGGCTGAGCACGAGTGTTTTGGATTTTTCATTTTTGTACTTTGCTATTTTGTTTAGGGAAAGATACGAAATTTAGCGTTCTTATCTCATGGAATCCATTCGATCTACTCTGACCCATTGCCTCTTGCGGGCTTAGTATTTGTGTTCTGTGCCATTCAGTTCTTTCTACATTACTGCATGAGATACTGGAAGAACAAGGGTCAGCTAGAAAGAAAAAGTTCTTCAGATGAAGGAAGTTCCCAGCACTAGGAAAAGGAAAGCCTTTAGAGTCACTGGGAAGAGGAAACTAGAAATGATCAATGGATTTTACACATTGAGAGGTGAGATTTTTGCTGTAAAAAACCAAAACAGAACAAAACCCCAAAAGGCAGCAAGACAAGGAGCAGAAGTTGCCTCAGAGGAAAAGAAAAGACAAAGGGAGCTTGTGAGTTGGCAGAAGAGGAACATGGGAGATATGGGAGTGGCCCTTAGTTTGGTTTCCCACAGCCCCCACCGGCCTGGGGAAGGAGAGGGCTCCGCGGCACAGTGGACGCACCAGCCAGGCCGGTGGGAGAGGCAGGGAATAGAGCTGGCGGACCACTCAGCAGAGGATTGCTGTGGGGAAGGGAAGATTCACTGCACAGATCCGCTGACAGTTCTTGTCAAGCCTCAAAGCTGGAATGGGTATTGCAGCCCAACCTCAAGAAGTCTGAGGTGCAGATAACCATGCAAACTAAGCCAGGAGTGCGAGCAGCACTGGTGAGCACACTGCTAACACTGCCTCCTCCAGAAGCAAAGGTGTTTCATCCACGGACCCTCAGGATTCACGGAAGTGAGTGAGGTAAACCACAGGAAGCTTCTTGCAGCTTTACACAAAGAACAACAGCAAAATGCCCCTTAATAAGTTATGGGTATCTTTATTTGGCAGGAATGGATAGTTACGCAAATGAAACTCAAGCACAACTGGGAAGAAGTCCCAGGAAGGTGTCCTGGGGATTCTAAATCTATTATTGTATTTAGAGTTTCCTTTTATTGTTTTTATTCACCTTTTTCATTTGCATTTATCCTCCCATGTCATTATCATGTTCTGTGTGTGCTGGGTCTTTTTTCAAAGAGCCCACATTTTTCTTTCCCTGAATCCCAGAGGCCTTGGGTCAGGGCATGTGGAGAAGCATTACTTCTTTGGAGGCTTGAGTTCCGTGCCTTCTCTCAGTATTTTAACAACTGCTTTTGAATAAATATGTGAGGGACTGGACACAATTCATCTGCTATGGCTCTCAGCATATCCCGAAGGAAAAGATGTCATATGAGGGATGCCAACAAGTCCTAAGGGCACGGGAATCGCTGCTGGGATTATGACACCAAGTGCCTTGGAAACAGTGAGAGTGCAGGGGAAACAGCAGCGATCCTGTTTTGAAACTCTAGATCACTGTTTTCATGTTTGTTTACTTTTCTCTCTTTAAAAAAAAAGAAAAAAAGAAACTACAGCGATGTATCCACACAGCTGGTGCTGATTGGTAGCCTGCAAGGTAAGCTGAATAAATCCCCCAAACACATTCTCACTGTGCGCTCACACCCTTGGCTGGCTGCTGTCTGCATTTCTGTCTCAGCAAAACTTATTTGGGGAAAGAGGATGTGGAAGGAGGACTAACCTGTAAATATTTTTCACAATACAAGTCAAATGAGTAGTACGAAGCCACGCTACTGTACAGGACAGCAAAGGCACTGTGACAGTGACCTCTGATTTTCAATTTGATTGGCTTGAGAGAAGCCTTGGAGATAAGCAAAGCACATTCCAGGTGCTTTCCGAAGGTCACGGGGATGTAATCTCGGGCAGTGTACCCGGTCCTGGTCCTTTCCTCTCTGTCTTCCCAATCTGTTCTGCTTTTCGGCTGCCACTAGTTGAGCATCTCTCCTCTACCCCACCCTTGTGGTACAATGCTGTATTTCTGTCCCAACAACCATGGACTGAAACTTCTGAAACTGAATCAAAATAACCCCTTTCTCCTCTAAGTTGCGTGTATCAGGTATTTTGATGTAGCAACACAAAGATACTAATACAGACGCCTGGAGAGGTCACCCTTTCATGCCACAGTATGCACTTGGGGTCTAAGAGGCTGCTGAATCTTGCAACAGGAGAGAGTTGATGCTGGCAATAACCGCAATCCTTGTTGTCCATAACAACTAAAATAGGGGAAAAAATAAAAGATGAATCAGCGAGAGAGGAATTGATAGAGGGAAGCAATCTGTTTTTCACTGAAACATGAGACCGTTTAGTGAATCCAGAAAAGATAGTCAGTGGTTTGTAAAAATAGTAGTGTACTCATAAAGTTTAACTCTCAGTGAACAAAGCAGTAATATCAGTCACCTTATGAAAGTTAGAGTTAATTATAATTTAGCTATGATGCTTTTTCTCAATTATTTCAATAAAATGAGTTTTTTTTTAAAGTACATAATTGCAGTCCCCAAACTCAGAATATTGGTTTCCTTTAAAAACAAAGTCACATAATTACTGCCAGCAAAGAATGACAACTGGGTGCCTTGTTACTTTATCAGCATGATTTTGAACACACATTTTTTTACACGTATTGTTTTTACATAACATGCCACCACACCACATGGGGAAACACTTCTAAGCAAAATGAACAAATCACACCAACAATCCAGTACTATCATTATATCTAACAGCCAAATGAAAGTTATTTTTTCCCTTAATTACCTTAAAATTGTTTTCTACCTTTTATTTCCTAACAATTTTGGACTTCTCAGTGGATATAGACGACTCTACAGATAATATGAGGTGCAGAGGAGAATTTTATGTGGTTTAAAAATTAATTTTCTTTCTCAGATATTTGTACCTCCCCCAAATATATCGTACTGTGTTTGAAAGAAGATAGAGACTCCTTCTATGAGACTATTTGAAATTTTCACTCTAAATTTCATGGGAAACATCAAAAATAATGTTCTTTCCTTTCTTCCTCCATTTTTTTTTTCTTTTGCAAAATGAACAATCATCTAGGAAACCAAGAAATACCATCTTTCCTTCTCTGTCACTTGGTCTGATTTTCGAGCCACACATAATATCGTTACTACGGAATGAAGGAACGTGGTTCCTATGGCCCTGCTCCACTACACGCCTTCCTGGTGTGACCATTCAGGGGGTGCTCCCCCTGTCCTCTGTGTAGGAGCACCTGAAAAGATTAGCAGCCGGGTACAGAGGTGTGGCCCCTGGGGTACAAGAGGCGCTATGGTCCACATTGAGGATGGACACGCAGGTCTGAGGAGCCAGAGCCCCTCCCCTTACCGGGTCTGAGGTGGCCGGTCCTCCCCGTCACAGATCTGAGGAGCTAGGGCCCTCCCCTCACCGGGTTTGAGGAGGCCAGCCCTCCCCGCTGATGTCGTCCTCTGTGGGCCGAGCCCTCCCCCAGGAGACTCCCACTTCCCCGCCTCTTCTAGGTCCAGCCCCTAGCCTCCACCCCTGCTCCCCGCCCCTACAGTATATATGCCTCTGTATTTCCGCAATAAAACGGATCTGCGCCATCAGCCTGGTCTCCGCGTTATCAACGCGTTGGTCTTGCCTGCTGTGAGGCCCAACCGCCCCCACAGAGGGCACTTTGACTTCCACATAACCACACAAAGAGCAGCTCTCTTATTTTCATTTTTCGTACTTAGTAAAAAAAAAAAAAATCTTTTATGCTTTTTTCTGTTCATGTTATCAGTTTTGCACCATTTTGAGTTATTTGATTAGTACTATCATCAGCAATCAACAATTTTTAAATTTCAAAAACAAAACAAGTGAAAACAGTGAAATTGCAACAGACACTACTAAAATATAGATTATTAGTAACTACTTTGAAAACCTGTATTCTAATAAATTCCAGAATTCAAAAGAAATTAATAGATTCACATATATGTGTGTGTGTGTATATATATATATATATATATATATATATAGCCAAAAGTATATCAAGAACATACATAAACAACAAATAATCAAATAAGCGAGAATAAAATTGAGGCAGTAAATAAAGCAAAACTACCAACTGAGAAAAGTCCAGTGCCTGATGAATTCACAATAACTCTTCAAGTACTTCAGGGTAGATCTACTAGAGCACCAATAACCTAAAAACTCTTTAATGAAATCGAAAGAGGAAGAGTATTCCCAAAGTCATTCCTAGAAGCTAGCTTTACCTGCACTGCAAAACCGAACAAGAACCTAACCACAGAAAAGAAAGTTATAGTCAGATTTCATTAATGTACATAGACACAAGATCCTCAAAAAGATACAGGCAAACAGAATGCAACAGATTATTAAAAAAATCATGACAAGTATACTTCACACCAAGAATTCTAAGATGGTGGAACATAAATCAATGCATATAATACATCACACAAACAGAAGCAAGCATGAAAATCACATGATTATCTCAATAGATTCAGAAAAGTAATAATTTGATGAAATCCAACATTCATTTATTAAAAAATCCTGAAGAAAATGTGAATACAACATCTTTATCTTTATCTGATAAAAATCTGTGTATGACAAACCAATGGCAACATTATATAATGGAGAGAAACTGAAAGCTTTCCCTCTAAAATCAGGAACAAGGTAAGGATACCCACTGTTAGCACTGCTATTCAATATTGTTTTGAAGTTTTAGGTAGAGCAATTAGATAAGTGAAGGAAATAAAAGGCATGTGGATAGGATAAGAAGACGTTAAATCATCACTATTTGCAGATGATGTGATCTTCTATACGGGAGACCTCAAAAACTCCACCAAAAGACTCCTACAGCTAATAACCAAATTCAGTAGTGTAGCAGAAAACAAAATCAATGCGTACAAATCAGTAACATTCCTGAATGCCAGCAATGAAATTATCAAGAAAGAAATTAGGAAAACCATACCATTCATAATAGCTTCAAGGAAAGTTACTCAGGAATTAACCAATCTGAGGAAGTGAAAGTTCCTCTAAAAAAAAAAAAACAGTACTCTAAAATAGGAGAACAGAGTGGACATCAGAAAAAAGAAAGATACTTCCTTTTCCTGGATAGATGCTGGATAGATGGAACCAAAGTTGTCAAGATGGCCATACATACATCCAAACTGATACGAGGTTTTAACCCAATGCCAATAAAAGTACCAGTAGCATTCCTCACAAAACTAGAGAATACAATCCTCAAATTCATATCTAACAAAGACAGAGCCAGAATAGCAAAAGCAATCCTGGGAGACAAGAAGAAAGCATGAGGCATCACAATCCAAGATTTCAAGTCATATTACAAAGCCTCAATCATAAAATCTTCAAGGTACTGGTACAAAATCATACAAGTTGATCAGTATGGCAGGAGAGATGATGCAGAAACAACACCAGGTATGTTCAGCCACCTGATCATTGACAAAGGGGCCAGTAACATGCATTGGAGGAAAGACTTTCTCGCTCTCTCTCTCTCTCTCTTTTTTTTTTTTTGGGGGGGGGGCACTACGGATCAAACTCAAAACCTCGTGCCTGCCAGACAGGCACTTAAGGCACTGAGCCAAACTCCCAGCCCTAGTTTTTTGAGGCAAGGTCGCACTATGTAGCTCAGGCCAGCCTTGCACTCAGGTTGTAGCCCAAGCTGGCCTCGAACTCACAACACTTCTCCTACCTCAGCCTCCCGAGTGCTGGGATTAAAGGCGTGTGACACCGCGCCCACCTAGGAAAGACTTTCTCTTTAAAAACTGGTAAAATTACTTATACACATGCAGAAGATTAAATCTAGAGCCATATTTCTCATCATGTACTGAAATTAAATCTAGATGAATCAAAGATGCGAAAATGTAAAAATCTGCTAGAAGATTTTATAGATAAAACTCTTGCATAGGCAAGGACTTTCTGAATAGAACCCCAGGTACACAGGAAAGTACCAAGAATCAACAAATGGGATTATATCAACTTGATAAGCTTCTGAACAGCAAAGATAATACCTAATAGAGTGAATAGATAAACTAAAGAATGGGAAAAAAAATTGCCAGACAGAGGACTAATGTCTAGCACATATAGAGATTTTAAAAATTAGGATATTGTCCAAAAGATCCAATCAAAAAGTGGGCAACTAAAATGAACAGACAGGTCTCCAAAGAAATAATAGAAATGGTCTGTAAATACATGGAAACATGTTCAACATCTTTAAAGAAATGCAAATTAAAATAACACTGATTAGCAGCACAGTTCATAATAGCCAGATCTTGGAAGCAACCTTAATGGCCATTGCCTGAGGAATGGAGAAAAAAGATTTGGTATTTCTATATAATGGAATACTACTCAGCTATAAAGATTGATAAACTGGACACTTTCATACTTAAATGAATGTGCCTTGAGAACATACTTATCAGTGAAATAAATAAATCACATGAGTAAGCATCATGTTGCTGCACTTGTGTGACCAACTGAAAGAAAAACTACGTATATGTTTACGTATATATATATATATATATATATATATATATATATGGTTAAGATAGTTAAAAAAGATTTTGCTAGATATTGAGGTGAATCTATAGATCAATTTAGGGAGAAAAAATGTTTTGATATTTGTCCAATTCACATACATAGTCTCTCTCCACTTATTTAAGTTGTAGTTGAATACTTTTGATCAGTTTCTATAGCTTTTAGGATAGAGATAATGAATGTATTTTGGTAGATTTATGCAGTAATGTTACTTTAAGCTTTTTTGTGATGTTGTAACTTGTGCCTTTACAATTTTATTTTTGAATTGTTCATTGATTGTATATAGGCCAACACTAGATTTCTGTATATAGTTTTGTGACCTTATACCATGAACTTGCTAAACCTGCTTGTCTGTTCCATTTTTTTGGTAGATTCTTTGTAAAAAAAAAAAATAACACTGATATTCCATCTTACTGTAGAAAGAATGACTGTCGTCGAAAAAGGAAATATTAGCAAATGGCAATGAAGTTAGGGGAAAAAAAAACCCTATTACAGTGTTAACATGATTATAAACTAGTATAATCATTATGGAAATCAGTATGAAGACTTCCCAAAATCTAAAACAGTACTTGTCATAATTTGACCCAGCTATTTTCCATCTAGGGTTCTTACTAAAATAGTTAAAGATATCATATTACAGTGATCCATTCATGCCCGTGTTTTCACACACAACACAACTCATGACAGCGAAATCTTATATAAGTAACCTATATGTGCATCAATAGATGAATGGATAAAATGCGTGGTATTTATATACAATGAAGTACTACTGTGGCATAAAGAAGGATAAACTTGAGTCATTTGTGGGAAAATGAATTCATCTTGAGACCATAATGTTAAGTGAAATAAATTAGACTGACAGACTGAGATATTCCATGCTTTCTCTTACATGAGAAACCCAAAATATCATGAAGTTCAAATAAAACTTAAAAAATAAGAAATAAGAAAATTGATCTTTTGTAAAAAGGAAGGTGACCAGGATAAAAAAGGAGGAGGGAAAGAGTAGAGGGTAAGCAGGTGAAAACAGAATTAAGATATGTTATGTATATGTACCGACACCCCACAAGGAATGTCATCAGTATGTAGTAAAACATGTTATATCAAAAATTGCGATGAAATAAAAAATCAAATGTATAAACACTGAAGTCATATCAGGCATCTTTGTGGACCACAATGGTATAAAACTAGACATCACTAGCAAGAGGAACATTAAAATGTTTACAAATCACTGAAACTATACCAGCTGCTCCAGAGCTACTGGAGGGAAGTGAGGAAGAAATTCCTTGGAGCAAATAAAAATGGAATTACTGCACAAATCCCATGGGATAAAACAGAAGCAGTTTTAATTGGGAAGATGTAAGAGTAAACACATACATAAAAGAGGAAGGAAGTTACAAAATGAACAACTTACTGTTGCAATCAACAAAGTGGTAAAACATGAGTGCATTTCATATAAAATTGGTGTAAAGAAAGAATGAAGATCAAAGCAGAGGAAAAAAAAGCAGAAATTAAAAAATCACAACATAAAAGATCAAAGAAACAGAGTTGGTTTCTTGAAATGATATAAAACAAAATAAATAAATCTTTAGCTAGACTAACTAAGCAAGGAGAAAGAAGACCCAAATAACTAAAATAAGAAAAAGGAGGCAATAAACTGATACGACATGAATACAAAGGATCACGAGGGAATATTATGACTAATTATGTACTCAAAACCTTTTTTAAAAAGCTATAAAATGGATAAATTCAAGGATGTATTCAATCTGCTAAGATTTAATTATGAAGAAACAGAAAATTCAAACAGATCAATAGTGACTAATTACATTGAAACAGTGAAACGACTCTTCCATCAAAGAAAACCCTTGGCCATGATGCTTCACTACTGAGTTCAACAAAGCATTTATAAAATGAATGCCCTTTAAATTAATCTTCTGGAACTGTTCCCAAAAATCAAAAAGGAAGGAATTCTTCCAAAATCATTGTTGGTGATCACTATTCTTCTGACACCCAAACTGGACAATGACAGTGAAAAAAAAATGATAAGACAATAATAATGTGGAGAAAGAAAATTATGTGGGCTTTCATATTTATATTCAGCATATTACTGGAAGTACTAAACAAAGCAATTAAGTAAGAGAAAGAATGAAAAGGCATCCAAATGGAAAAAGCAGTTACATTGTGCCTGTTTGCAGATGCGTGATCACGTATTAGAAAACCTGGAAGTCTCTAGAAGTGAACTTTTAGAACTAACAAGCAAAGTAGTATTTTAATGATACAAACTGAGCACACAAAAATCAAAAGCAGTTACTGTTTGTGCCAATAAAGAACTATTTGGAAACAGAAATCTAGAAAACAATCCCATTTATAACAGAAAAAAGTCTAAGAATAGATTTAATCAACCTGGTGAAAGATTTCTCCAATAAAAATTGATATATTGATAAAAATTGAAAAAGACACAAATAAAGGAGAACATATCCAGGTTTGTAGATTCTAATACTGCTAAAATATCCATGCTACCCAAGGTGATCTATGGATTCTGTGCGATTCCTATGAAAATACCAATTATGTTCTTCCTAGAAATAGAAAAAAATATTTCTAACACTTTCTATAGAATCACAATAGGACCCCACATAGCCAAAGTAATCTTAAAATAAAATTAGAAAAATGCTGATAAGATCATATTACCTGTCTTCAAAGTATTCTCCAAAGCTAAAGAAAACCCAGACAATATACTACCCCATGAAATAGCTGTGTACACTAGTGAAAAATAATAGAAAGTCTCAAATGCATTTATAATCACTAGTTTTGATGAAGGTAGTAAGATCACACATTGGATGAAGGAACAGCTTCTTCGGTAAATGATGTTGAGAAACCAAAGAATAAAATTATACACTTATATTTCATCATAAATAAAAATCAGCATAAAGTGGATTAAAGATTTGAATGTATGTCCAAAAACTGAAACTACTAGAAGAAAACATGAGAGTATTATTTGCTGGTCTCAAAACATCTGAAAAACCCAGCAACAAAGTTAATAATGGGATTATAAATGGGAATGTATCAAACTAAACAATTTCTGCACAGAAATGGAAACCATAAGTAAAATAAGAGACACCTATAGATTGGGAGAACATATTTATAAACTGATATCTGGTCAGGACTTCATATCTAATATATATGAAAAACTCAGGCAACTCAGTAGGAAAATTCAACACAATTTAAAAAAAAATGTTCACAAGACCTCAATAAGCACTTCTCAAAACAATACATACAAATAGTCAACAAATATGAAAAAATGCTTATCATCATTAATCATTAGAAAAATTCAGATTAAATCCACAAAGATCTGTAATTATCTCAAATTTTTTATTAAAAAGCTAAAACTTAAAAAGACATAGCAATTTAACACAACACAATTATTTTAAAAATTAAAAATTTGATACAGAGGTAAATTAGTATGCTGTTGTTGGGGATGTAAATTATTGCAGACATTATTAAAAAGTAACAATCCCATTCCTCAGACCATTAATACTAGACATGCCATAAGATCCAGTAATCCCACTATTGAGTATGCACCAAAGAAAATGAAATCCATATGTCAAAAAATATCTGTGCCCCTGTATTTTTTTGCAGCATTGCTTACAATAGCCAAGAAATGGAAATGACTTTATTGTCTATTGATGCATGAATGGATTTTTTAAAAAGGCGTATATTCATGCTGGAGTATTATTCATCCATACAATAAAAGAAATCCTGCCCTCTGTGGTCACATGGATCAAAATGGAGGACATTACATTGAGAGAAATAAGCCAGGCATAGAAAAGTAAATAGTGCATATTTTCAACCACTGATGAAAGTACAGAAGTTGTTTTGACAGGAGTAGAGTGTAGAAGAGTTTTACTAGAGCTGGGGGCAGTCAGGCAAGCAGTAAAGACATTCGGCAGAGGTTACATATTTACAAAAAGGTAGCATAAATAAGCTCAAGAGATGTGTACAGTAGGTGGTTACAGTTAGCTGTAGTCCTGGAAAATGCTAAGGTAGTGGATGTTAAATGTTCTTGCCACAAGTATATAACAATTTAAAGTCATTTATCAGCCAACTAGACTTTTTTATTGTGTTGTACAAGATAAACCTGCATTGTTATTTGGCAATGTAAACAAATTGAAATTATGTTATTTTATTTTATATTGCAACTCAAGGTTTTTAAATTTGGATGAAAAATGTTTGTTTTCTGCCATTAATTAACAAAATATTTTACTTTTTCAATTAGCCTTTCAAAGCTGCAGTTTTCCTTGAATTAATGTACAGTTGCCAAATATGATCCATTTCTCTTGAAGAGTGAATTCCGTGGTCCAATAATCTTGCCTGGAGATGAATGAACAGGGTAAAGCTCATAATCTTTACAAAACAATTCTCCTAGCCTGTCTTAGGCATCTAAGGCACTAACCCAGATAAAATGTGTATCAGTTCCTCACTTTCAAATGGAAAGCATCCAGTTACAAAGTTTTCACTGCAAAGATGCTTGATGGGAGGAAAAGATTAACTGATATTTATCCTGCAGAATATGGCCTACAAGTAGCCATAACTCTAGTTGAGTTACCAACAATTCTTTTCAAGCAATTTTCCATTTTGGGTTTCGTGTTTTTCCTGGCCTGAAAATGCAAGCTAAAATTGTGGTTGCTTTGGTTAACTTGAATTTGTGCCTTGTGAAAAGCATAATGAAGGAGATAAACATTTTGATGTAGATTTTCTTTACGCATATAATCTTCTTCAGTATTATAAGCTATTCAATATACTTGCAATAAGGATTTAGTCATAGTTTAGATGAATTCCTACAGTATAGAATTTGTGAAATCCAAGACTGACTTTAAAAGACCTTTAATTCACTTTAGTGACAGCAATATAAGCTCTTATCACTGTGAACATTTTGTTTCTTTACCAACACATAAAGTTAATAATATATTACACTAATCATTTCATTTACCTAAACTAAAGGCTTACTAAAGCAAGAGAATACTAGATAAAATTTCAATTAGGTTTGAAAAGCAAAGTCAATTAAATTAAAGTCTATTAATTGCATTTGAAAATTATTAAATATAACCTACCTTTTATCCCTGCCAATATAGGAATATACTATCAATGCTTTAATTATAAAATTAAAACTCTTTCAATTTTTAAATTTAAATTTCAAAATATTGGCTCCGGATATGGTAAACCTGACATCCATGTAATCTTTCTTGATACTTTCAAAGAAGGATGGCATTTATATGTTTGAATTATTCTATCGTCGCAACTTGTTTTGTTTTTCTTTTTGTAAAACATTCGGCCGGGGATTAGCTCAGTGGCATAAGCACCTGCCTGGCAAGTGCAAGGTCATGAGTTTGATCCCTGGTACCACCAAAAAAACCAAACAAACAAAAGAACCAAACCAACAAACAACAACGAAACAACCAAAAAGTGTAAACTATGATGAACTATTTTCTTTGAATGAATCAAGTCATGCTCATGGCTGAGTAAGGAAATAATGGGGTGAATGCATGGACCCTGCGTAATGAACAGTAGAGAAATATGTACATAGTAAAAGCAAAGCTTGCTTCCAGCCATCTCTCTCCTCAGTCACCCTCAAAGCAGTTTGCAAATACTATCTGTACCTGTATATATACTATATGTATCCTATACCAGTGTATGTGTATATATATTATCTGTACCTGTACATATATATATATATATATATATATATAGTCTGTACCTGTAGACATACATATATTGTCTGTACCTATATATGTACATATAATCTGTAATATATATGTGTATATATGTACATACATAATATATATAATCTGTTGCTGTATAGATATTTACATGTATCAAAATTTTTAAAGATTTGTACATCTATATGTGCTCTGATTTTTATTCTAAAGTGTGAATGCTTATTTATTATGACAATAGTCTCCCTTACTGTAGGTTCTAAGTTTGAATCCCATCTAATATGTTTCCTAGATGGGTGGCCTAGGTAAATGTCTTTGTTTTTCTAAACTTTGGTTTCCTTACTTTAGTGGGGTAATTTTAGGTAAAGTGGAAATTGTTTCGGGATTAGTGTGGAAGACTTTTGCCCTACAGGTTGGGTGACTCTGCGTTTTGCTCTATTGCTCTTCCATAGTAATTATTAAGAGTGCTTCTTTGTACTCCTTCATTTCATGAAGAGCCGCGTGTTAATAAAATATCCCCCTTTTAACACTAGATATATACACAGTGTGAAAAATACAATAATTCTATATCAGATTAAATAGTGGCCCTCATATTGCCATATTTTAATGACTTGCTAAAATTGTGCAAGCAATATTGTAAAGCCTATAATAATTATATAGAGCTGGTTTGAATTTGAGAGGTTTGTTGTATGTACGTCTAAATTCTATGTTGGGCTCTAATAATCTTGATGTTTTCATTAGTTTGCATGCATGTAGGTTTCACTGGTTAATAGTAAAATCATGAGAAGTAATGCAGAAATGGTAATTTTTTTGTAAATATGTGTAATATGCATGTGCATATATCTATTCATATATATTTCATAGATTGAAGATATTGAATTCCTGTAACATAGTAGAACTATCTCACATAATAATGGTCTCACCAACCCTGTAAATGGGACTATGTTATTTGATAGTCATATCAGGAAAATTTGATGAGTGAAAACAAAATTGATAATTAACTGTCATGTTTAGGGGTGAAAGTACCCATTTCTGTAAGGAAAAAAACCAGCAGCACTAAACAAGCCAAAGTGAATGATACACGGTGGAAAAGCATACTATGAAGAATATTTCCACCTCAATTCTTTATTAACAGCTCCATAGGAAAATACTTGAATTAAACTGTTTTCTAAATCAAACATGCAGAATTGTTTTTAGTTTCTTCCACAGATCTAAAAGCTTATTCCACTTACTTTTTAAAAACTGTTGCATTTATCTAATAATAATAAACAATTGAAGAATAATAAACAATTAATTCCTATTATTATAAGTACTGAATGAGGGGTGTAGCCAAAGAATGACTTATGCTGTTCTGATTTTGAGAATCGAGAGATCTTGTTTCTCCACTGATAATTTTTCGTTAAACAACAGAAGGATTGTAAGCAATGGCAAGATATAATAACAGAAATAAAAGACAATTAGCAACTTTGTTAAAGACTGGAAGACAGAAATCATAAAAATGAATAAATGAAAATCATAATTTTCATTTTTATGAGCATACCAGAAGCCAACGGTTTTATCATGGTAAGTAAACTCTTCTAGATTATCTTGTAATTTAACTTCCAAGTCCATTTTAACTATATTAGGGGTGCAGGCTGAAGAAGTACATAAGAGTCAAACCATTAATGGTCAATAGCTACTTGGTAGGATAAAAAAAATCAAAGCTGTGGTATAATTATTGCAAACATCCTAAGAAGCATTCAAAAGTTCCTAAGTAACTATTGATTTCATAGGCAAAAAACTTTGACAGGAATCGCTGTGTGTCATTTTAAGCAAACTATTGTTCTTAGTCTATTTATTTATTCATATATTATTTTGTAAAGCTAAAGCATAATATAAAGAAAAAACAATACAAGTAGAATTGTAAAGAATGATGAATGAATAGTATTTAGGTTTTTCTGCAGTAGGCTTTGTTGAACAATATCTGATGAAACTGAATGTAGAAAAAATTCTGGACTCACACGTCTTAACCACAAGGATTGAGACGTTATTGCATAGGGTAAAATAATTTTAGCTATTTAAATGCCTTTTAAACAAGGAATTCTTCACAGTCAGAAAATAATTGAAGATCATTAGCCTGGATTCATAAAAATAATCCATTGCTTCTGTTGTGTTTTCAGGTTCTATTAAAGTAATGCTCATTAAGTTTATATGTTTTCAGCTTTGAATATTCTAGGCCTTTGGAATTTATTCTATATAATGGTTCTTTGTGTCATGTAAGTTCTTGTTTTAAAAGTGAGAGTTTTGTAAGGTCATAGTGGTAAAGAGTATGGATGGGACACGTGGTGTAGGACAGTTTTCCCTCCCTCTGTCAGAGCGAGGCCTGCTGCAGGCAGCACCACCGGAGAGATTTATCCAGGGCAGGTGGGTGACCTGGCTCTGGTCAGTCTTCATGTCTGCTCATTTCCTTCACAGTGTCTAGCAGTAACATAATATACTGCAAGTCACTGTCGATGGCCTCTAACTGTTGAGTCACGCTCCAGAATGAGTGTCATTGTCGTCCTCCTCCACTCACTTATCCTTAAGCCTCTTTTCCAGTGACCACTGAACCCTTCTTATCCAACGCCACCAAATAAATTCAAATTTGTTGCTTAGTTGGCTCCCTTGTAACTTTGAGTTTTCTACTCTATCTTATAACTGTCATTAATATTCTGACAAGGATGGGATTGTCCAATAAATATCTAAGGGCTGTAGGAAAGGAAATTTTTTTGTTTTCCCTTTGACAACCCCCAAATGTATTTTAAAGTGTAGATAACTTCTCTTAATTCTGTTCACTCTTGCAGATACCTTTCTAAAACTTTTTATTTTAATTTTAAAAATTTTTGTTTGATTGAAAACAAAAGGAATAGTTAACTCTAGTGTTTAGGGATGAATGTACCCATTTCTGTAAGAAAAAAATGGCATTAAACAAGTCAAAATGAACAATGTTGTGGAAAGTACCTAGGGAATCGAACTAGGGCCTCCTGTGTGCTCAGACACTAAGCTATATCCCTCCCCCTTTTTAAAATTTTTATTTTTATCAGTACCTGTTTGCAATACACACAAAAACCACAAAACATAAATGAAGACGCAAATAAAAAATAATGGAAAAACAAAGATAGATTCTTTTTGCAAAAAGGAAGGGGATTAATAGGTGAAGGGAGGGAGAAGGAGGATAGGGGAAGGAAATTTAAAAATTAAATAAGGTGTGTTCTATAAGTGTGCCAACTCCTCATGAAAAACGTCATCATTTTATGCCACAAGCATGAGCTTTCCCAATTTTTTGTTGCTTGCAACTTATATTCCATATTTAGAGTTTCTTTCTTCTAATTTTAGAACAACTTTACAATTTTTTCAAACACAAGTATACTTTAATGGTTAGAAATAGTTGAATTTTTTCAAGTACAGTGTTTCTGATTTTTAAATGAAGAGAATCTATTTTCTCTTTCCTCAAGCTTTCTGTTTAGTTTACAGTTGTGACATTGTTTACACTAGATCAAGCTTCTGTGGCAATGCAGTTAATAGAAGAAAACAATTGAATATGAATTTGCAAAATACCAGGACATTTTAGTTCTTAAGTCTTCATCTTACTGATGGTGCCAGATAGAAAATTTTCTATTATTATTTTGCTAGTCAGTCGTAGTTTAAGAAATTATTAAGCAATTTATTCAAAGCTTTGATATCCAAGTAGTAGTTAGGGCTCATAATTTCACTTGTTTGATTGAATCCTCAGAGCCCAAGATAATTATGGAATTATTCAGGGGAATTATTATCATTTAGAGTTCTATATTATTACTGAGAGTCTCTCAAAGTAAGAAGGGCGGCAAATTTTCAGTTAGTTGCTTTTGAACATGAATATTCTAAAAGAATTCAATTGATTCTCAATTTCTGCTCACTGGTGTGTAGAACTGGAAATACTGTCTTTCCCAACCTAAAAACAAGAGCAACGTAGATCAGGCACACAAGGAATCCAGTTTTTTAACCCATCAGACCCCAAATCTAGGGAAAGACAGGTACCTGCAAGAATGAGACAAAACCTGAGAACCAGTAGCCCTGAGCAAGCTGCTCCTGAATGCCTGTAACACAATCTGGATAGGATGAATAGCACACTAATGGAGGCCTTACTGAAGGAAAGTTATAATCTGTGAAATAGATACAAGTTCTCTTTAGGCACCGTGGGAAACCAGTTGCACCTCTGAGAAAGGGGCAAGGCCTAAGCACTTCTCCTGGAATTAAGTGTTAGTCTCAAAACTGCGCTGGAATGGGAAGGGGCATGATGGGGTACATCTCAGAGAGCCAGGGACTTCTACTGCTTAAAATTTAAACTTAACCACCACAACGTACATTGCTTGCAACTCTACAACTAGGGTAAGAAATGTCACATGAAGGAAGAGTTATTTGCAAGAAACAGATCATCTCTGAGGCACAGGACTAAAGAAGGATTCAAAGGTAAGAGAAAAGAAGAGGGAAGAAAGTCTGGTACATAGACTGTCACACTAAACAAAATAATCCCTAAAGGAATTTATAGCCTGGGACATTCTGAAACTAACCATAACTACAACAAACCTATGGCGCAGTTCGGGTAATGAGACTAGCTCAATTTCTTCCATGGAAAGCATGGCACAAGAAAAGGGATGGTCTGTCCAGGGCACAAAATATTTTTATTGCCAAAAAATGAAGATTGTTTAAAATTCTACCCCATTTGTAGGTCAATAGGCTTTCCTGTCAGTTTCATGAGTCCTGACGGAAGACACATGCTTAAGCAAAATGAAACATTCAAATGTACATTTTTTTCTCCCTCTAAATTTTCGGGTGGTTCTCAGGGTTAAATTAAAACTGGCTCATAAACTGTAAAGGTTCTCTGAGAAATCCTGGTAAATCTGTTTGATCTAGGTTTAGTCTGAGTCATCACATGCAATCAAAACAACAACAATGAAAAGGCATTCATATCAGAAAAAAATAGCATTATATCCAAATTAAGCATATTTTCACTGTTAAGGATTGTTTAAAAAAAAAAGACAAGTCACAATAGGAAAAAAAATTTTAAAATCATATAGTTGATAAAGGATATATGACTGTATGCTTGTTGTGTCTTGACCTGAGATGTCACCGAACAGCCTCATAAGCTCTCTGGGGACTTGGAGAAGGAGGATTGTCTTGGTTACTTTTCACTCGTTGCTAAGAGAGAATACCTGACGCCCAAAATAAGGGAAGGAAAGGTTTATTCTTACAGTGTCTTGGGAGTTTCAGTCCATTAGTTGGCTCCAAGATAGCGTGGCATGGCGGGCCTGCTGTTCATGGCGGCTGCAAGCTGCAAGACTCAAGCCGCGCTGGCGAGAGAGAGAGAGAGAGAGAGAGAGAGAGAGAGAGAGAGAGAGAGAGAGAGAGACGCAAGAGGAAGTGGAAGACTCACCTTCCCTTATACTGTACATCGGCTCCACCCCTGGGCGGGTACAACAGTCACGTCATCAATCCTGGTGCTAGACAACAAACTGATCACAAGCGTCAGACTCAGCCCCATCAAAAGTATGTGAGGTCTTGGGGGGACATAGCATACCCCATACAAGGATCATCCCACTTCCTGGTGTTTTCCTTCTCTGCTTCCTTCTGTCCTTTGTCCTGTTCCATTGCCCCCATCCTGCCCTGAAGCCAAACAGCTTTCACAATGAACCAAATCTTCATTGATCGAAAATGCCACCTTATCACTCAGTAACTTCTCATCTGCACATATTCTGTATTCTTTTGATCGATCCACTTTTTCTTTGATCAATACCATGCTTTCCATTTGCAAAGACTTCTAGAGAAAATCTTCTTCCATTCTTCTTTTTCTGTTCATCATTTCCTTGGTTATTTCACACATTTAACCTCGGAAATGAAATTCTGAATCAGTAGATCAAGGAATGAAAGGAGCACAACCATGAAAGAGAAAACACATCAAGGGTTTTATTTTTTTAACGAATTTTCCTTGGATTCATTTACTAATTTGGAAAAAACAAAATTGGAATCTTTTTGAGACTTTTCCTCCAAGGATGTGACATCCATTTTATTTACTCATGTGTTTTTTACTGTTGTCATGGAAATCGTTAGCTGATTTGGTATTCAGTTCAAGTATAGATAAGAAATAGAATGGAATATCTGTATAAACTGCTTCTGTGAAGAGTTGTGTCAGGATGACCTAAAATGTTGGCAGTCTGTTTCTGTCAAAATGCCCAAACTGTAACATCTGTAGAAGTGAGCATTTGAAAAAACCTTTATCAACCCAAAATACAATCCTTCTTCAATTGCTCTTTTTAGTCTTGCTCAAATTTTGCATGCAGCTGTATTTTGTAATCTCCTTTCAAATAAAGGACATTTGGTGTTTTAAATAACATAAATCAACAAAATAGTTTATCTGAATACCGGAATTGCTTTCTGAGCTGATATTCTTAGGTTTTCTTATTCATAAATGTGATTTTAAAAATTTTACTCATAAAATGTTTTTTTTCAATTTTAGTGAAGTTCTTCCCAGTACAAAGTGTAGTAATTTAATTTTCTTCTAATGATTTATAGTATTTTGATTGTTACATACAAATTTTAAGTGTATTTCAAGATTTCACAGTCAATATATTTTTGTTAAAATTCTGAAAATATGAAGACATACGCCTCCAATATATATTTGTGATCAATAGGAAACTGAGCAATCACTAATTTTTCTCTGCCTTTTTAATATATAAATGACAAAGGAAGTATATTGGTACCTTGAATTTTTAAACTAAAAGTATATTGAAACATTTCCCCTATTGTAGTCAATGTATTTTCAATATGATCTTTCTGGCAGTGTCCTGCCATATATTGTTATAATTTAACTTATCCATCAGGTGTGGTTTAGCAGGTCTGTTTTAAGTCTTGTGTTTTATAAAGAATGCTGAATTTAATCACAAGCTTATTTTTTTATTGACAATTTCCAACACTGAAATTACCAAAGGAAAATATGGTCATTTTGTGATTTGGATCCACATTAATATACTGTCTTGTGATAATTTTTTTTTTTTTCGGCACTGTGGATTGAACTCACAACTTTGCACCTGCCAGACAGGCATGTAAGTCATTGAGCCAAACTTCTGGCCCTAGTTTTTTGAGGCAGGGTCACACTATGTAGCTCAGGCTGGCCTTCTGCTCGAGTTGTAGCCCAAGCCGGCCTCGAACTCACAGTGCTCCTCCTACCTCTGTCTCCTGAGTGCTGGGATTAAAGGTTTGCACCACCACGCCCAGCTCCTTCTGATAATTTGGTATTAGTTTGCATTTGTATATGTATGTTTGAACTCTGTATATTATATCCATGTTTACCAATGAGCAGATATCGATGAATTAATTCAGAAACATATAGGGCCTGGTGAAGCTTACATTACAGAAAAATGACAAAAATAACCAAGATAAATACAACTTATTTATGATCACATTCTTTAATCAACATGGACAGAATTGTGCCCTCTGACTCCACAAATTCATATGTTGAATTCCCAAAATTCCAATGCAACTGTGTTTGGAGAAAAGACTTTTAAGAAATAATCAAGATGACATAAAATTGTAAGGACAGAGTCATAGTCATGTAGGACTTGTGGCTTTAGAGGAGTAGGAAGCAAGAGAGATCTCACCACCTTTGTGTACTAGCAAAGTTGAAACGCACACAGTGAGAAGGTGGCCATCTGCAAGCCAGAAAGACACCCATACCTGACAACTATGCTGGATGCTTGTCAGACTTCTAACCTCCAAAACTATGAGAATAAAAATTCGGTTTATAGATCATAAATTTATCAATAAAAGAGCAGCATGCACTGTCAAAGGTGAGTGAAATTTTTAGTGTTTAGGAACGGTCTTTCTGATGACTGTAATAAATAATCTTGAGAGAATAGAGATGACTGATATAAACGAGATGGTGGAATAAAAATTTCTTGGGTTCAAACTCCCACTCTGAAACCTGAAGTCCAGCTAGCATCAATTCGAAGACAAGAGTGCCTTTCTAAAACCCCAAGAAACTGAGAGAGGCAGAGACACCACCGTGGTTACATAAGTAGGGAAATTTCTGATAGAATAGTAAGAGGTAACATTCTCTCTGCTTGTGCCACTCTCTCCCTCCCCTTTCCTAGCTGGCACAGTGCCACACACACATAATTCAGGTTGAAATGTTGCTTTTATAATGGAGAAAAGGAACTGAAAGTACCCATTTGGCTTCCCCACTCAACTAGAAACCTTTGTGGATATCCAACCCTATCTCATTCCACAGTAAACATTCGGAGGGTTGGCAGGGCTGGGATTAGGATAGAGAGAAAGAGTGAGAGCAACTGGGATATAGAACTTGGTAGTTTCAAACTCCTGCTAGTGGAGCCACCACACAGAAGAAATACCTGTGTACAATGGAAAATGTGGCTGTCACCTCACGTGTTTGGGCATCAATATGAGAGGCAGAATCAGGGAAATATGACATTGGGTAAAAAATCAATAAAGCCCTAGCAATGGACCTAGAAAAGGAGATCAGTGGAGCACCTGACAAAAAATTCCAGAATAATTCTCTTAATGAAGTTCAAGGATTTATAAGTTAATACCAACAAAAATTAAATGAAATTTGGGAGACAATTCAGGGACAAAAAAGAATTTGATAAAACAATAAAAATTCAAAACCTCAATAGAAATCCTTAAAGTAAAGGATATAATGATTTATATGAAGACATCTTAAAATGCTTCAACAGCAGTCTTGGAAATGCAAAAGAAAGAGCCAATGGTTGTCAAAACAGGACATCTGAAATTGTCTATTCAGAGGCACAAACAAAAATAAGTGCAAAAACAACAATTGTGGGAGTTATGGAAAACTATCAAGCAATCTGATTTTTGTATAAAAGGATTTTCTAACTGGGAAGGATAGTGAATCAGCTAAAAAATATGTTTAAAGATAATGGATGAAAATCCTCCAAATTTGGGGCAAGATAACTACATCCCACTGAAAAAGATTCGAGTTAAACATTTGAACTCAATCCAAAAGTGTGTTCATTAAGGGATATCAAAATGAAATTATCAAAAATTGAAGACAAGAAAAGAATACTGAAAGCAGCAAGGATGCACCACACTCGAAGGAATCCCGATATGACTTTCTGTGAATTTCTCAGCAAGAACCCTGCAAGCCAGGGGACAGTGGGTTGATGTCGTCCCAGTTCTTTTTTTATTTAATTTTAAAGGGAATAAAACAGGACAATAAAATGAATCAAAACAGTGATAAGACAATAGGAAATCTGTGATAGTTGCTATATTTCATATTGTTGTCCTGTAAACAGTTGCTCAGCTTAAGGCTTGCAAAGTTAATCAAACAAAACAAAACAAAAACCACAAAAAATTATCAATCAAAATTACTGTACCCAGCTTCGCTTCTGTTCTTCAGAAAAAAAGAAAGATAAAGATTTTCTCACACAAACAAAGGCAGAGGGAACTCATCATGACTGGACCTCACAAGAAATGCTAGAGGGAATTCTTCGGGCTAAAAGAAAAAAAATGAAATGAGTGGCAGACACCTGAAAGTGTAAAACTCTCAGATAGATGTAAGTAAAAGATATTCTAAAAATGAAATAATGGTGTCCAAATCAATACTGTTTTTGCGTGAAAGTTAAGTAAGGAAATTAAATATTATTAATGATAATAGTTTCTCAATGGGCACACAATATGAAAAGATATAAGGTGTGACATAAAAATTTAACATGTAGTTTTAAGTAGATTTAACATACAAAGCTATTTTAATGATGAAAATTATCAACCTAAAATAGTGTGCTTTAACTACAACATAGTTTCTATTTGCCTTACAGCAACCACAAACTGGAACATATGATAATATACTTACTGATGCAAAGAAGCAAAATACTCTACTAGAGAAAATTACTTAACCACAAAGGAAGATAAAAGAGAAAGAAAGTAATGATCTGAACAGCAACAACAAAAATGACGCCCAGGTTTATGCCAGCTCACAGATTTAGAGTGAGGGAATAGAAAAAGATTCCAAATAAATGGAACACCAAGACAGCCAAAGTCGGTACACCGGATAAAGTAGTCTTTCAGTCTAAGAAGAAAATGAAAGTCATTACATAATGATAAAGAAGCCAATTCATCAAAAAGATAAAATAGTTGTAATATCTGCACCCAACATGAGTACACCTGGTTACAGAGTAGTAGGGGCTTCACACCCCGACTTAAAACCATATGTAGACCATACAAATTAAAGCCAACAGAGAAACACCAAATCCCAACTATATTCTGGGAAAAATGGGCCCGACACTCAAATGTATTCATCCAACAGCTGCTGAATTCTTCTTAGCTATACACAGAACATTCTTCAGGGTAAACTATTATGCAAGGCTACAAAATAAATATTGACAAATTTGAGAGGACTAAAATCGTTCAATATAGCTTATTTTTCTGAACGGTACACACTAGAAATCAATATTTAAAGAGCAGACTATGTGAACCCAGGAACAAGTGGCTTTGATGTGACATTCTTAATTGTACCTAGTATGTTTGGATTGGTTTCCATGTAAGTGCTATATTATCGAGCTAAACTTAAACAAATTTACCTTGAATTCTACCCATTTTATCATAGGAACCATAATTCACATAGGGTATGCGAGTGTGTGTAAGTTTCTCTGTGTTTTTGTATGATGAAAAATATTTTGGCCTTTACATTTTGTTACAGGTAATTCAGCTTCTGTATATGATGAAATATGGTATATGAAACTAATCATATTAGTAATCACAACAGTAATCTAAACAGTACATTAGGATTATGTTAAAAAATTTGTTTAAAAATAGTAGAGAACAATTACAACTGCCAGATCTTGATGGACACAGTTTCTGCAGAAAAAGAAACACACTGAGGTGAAATCCACTTTTCATTTACCCTTGGGGCATTTGCTCATTTACTATACTGGACATAAATGTCAAAGAGAAAGTAGCCTTTTAGCGCTGGTGGCAGTCTCTCTGGGCTCTGCAGACAAAACTCAGAACTCAGTGCTGCCAAAAGAGCCATGATTTGAGAAGTCAAAATCTCACAGAAAAGGAAACTATTGAGACATAAGCCTAACATTCCTTTTGCTATTTCTCTTTGAGGCACTTACTGATATTTAACTGACTATTATCTGAGACAAGTTATTGAGATTTTCAGGCAGAATGCAATAAATTAGAGAATAAAAAGTTAATCAAAGTGCAAAAGATTCGTTTGGCTGAGAGACAAATGTTGGGGGTCAGGGCTCACTGGATAATAGGAACCATGGTGAGCATCCCAGACTTTCAGTTGAAATTATTTTTGGTTTTGCTCTAAGGATTAAGAGGAGCTAGAAATACATGTTTATACCAAAATTTTAAAATGTAGCTGTAACTGAGGCATGGTGATCTATTCATATTTTATTCACTTTCTAGAAATAAGCTTACCAAATATCAAAGTCAAAGGACAATTATGGAATAGACCAAGGGTAAAAGACAAATCACCTTCAAAGAATAGCAAAAATAAATAAATAAATAAATGAATACATAAATAAATAAACAGATAGACAAATAATAATAATGGCCAGCTTTTTCTGGAAAGCTATAGATGTGATAGAGTACAATGACATCTTTTAGGTTCCTCTTTCAACAATGACCTTGGCTAGATCTTCTGGATAACTTGTTGCAGCTTCTGCATCATCACTTGCCAGCTCGTTTTGTGTTTCTGTTTAGATGACTTATTCTCTATCTCATGAATCACATCTACCAGCTTTACACTTTTCTTCTGCAGATTCTTCAACTTTTTGGAATGAAAATAGTCAATTTGTAAAAATTAAAGTAACTGCAAAAATAAAATAAAATAAAATAAAAGCAGAATGCAAAGAAATAAAATGAGGTATCCTTGTATTTCTTGTACATCAACTCAGCCTTTTACACCTGCAGGTTCTGTATCTGTTACTACAATGAATCATGGATTGAAAATATTCAGAAAGTATTGCGCCTGTCCTGAACATGTACAGATTTTTCTCCTTTACTGTTTTTACACTGCATAATACTTATTTTGTATTGCGAGCTATACATAATCGAAGGATGATTTAAAGCATACAGGAGGATGTGCATACATTGCATGCAAATCTTATGATATTTTATATAAGAGATTTGAGATTGTATAGATTAAGGTATGGGTGGAGGTGATCAGGAACCAATGTCTCATGGATAATGAAGGATGACTATATACAAATATAGGCTAACCTATGTTATTTCTCCATAATAATGTATATTTAAAAGCCATGAAAATGAACGTTTGTGTGTCTCTGTGAGGGTTAACTTTTTTTCTTTCTTTCTTTCTTTCTTATTTTTTTTCTTTTTTGTGGCACCGGGGATCGAACTCACAACCTCGTGCCTGTCAGGCAGGTGCATAAGCCACTGAGCCAAACTCCTGGCCTTAGGGTTAACTTTCTTAACTACACAAACAGTTGAGAAGTATAAAGTATTATAACTTTAACTTAGTTTACAATCCTGCTACTTTTGTGTAGTCTTGAACATTATTCTATTTGACATACATTGTCACCCTGCAAAATATTATTAGTTTTGTTGTAAACATCAAAATATTTATACATATATTTACCTTTTGCAGGATGCTTCATTCTCTTCTTACTTTTCCTCCTCTTGTCTTTGTGGCAATTTCAGTGATTGGCTTAAAACAATCATTTTCTTAGGCTTGCATTTTGCATATTAACTTGGTTGTAACCTGGATCAACTGACAAACAAGTCCTCTCATGTTATGGTTGTAAACTGGTTGCCACATGATCTGAAATATCCTGACTCACACACTACTGTTGAAAGACTCATCACTCTAGGCTAGATTTCAGTTGGGAATCTTCCCATGTGGTATTTCACCCTCCACTATTTATCTTGCTGGTTTTTCAAGGGTTGATTTCAAGAATCTGAAGAATGTTAAAGAAACAACTACCACTATATAAGTCTTTTATCAAGCTTCTCATTGTGTTGTGTCATGTATGACAATTTCCCTGGTCCAAAGTAATAACCTCTGGTTAGCTCGCTAGATCTGCTATTAAAGGTACCATGGATTTACTAGGTCATACAACAGAAACGTATTCTCTTTACAGGAGGTGACAGGTCCAAAACCATTGTATTTGCAGGACTTGTTCCTAAGGACTGTGAGAAAAGAATCTGTTTCCTTGCCGTCTCCTTAGTTTGTAGATCACCATCTTCTCTGACATCTCGTGACATCACCTTCACTCTGCACGTCTCTGTGTCTGAATTTCTCCTTTTTATAAGGGCACTAGTCATATTACATTGCCACCCAATAACATTCATTTAATTTAGTTACATATGTAAAAACATTGTCCACAAAACAGGCCACATTTTGAGATACTGGTTTTTAGGACTTCAACATAGAAATTATAGAGAACACAGTTCATTCCATAATAACCTGGCATTGTACATACTTTTATTTTTTTCTCTTACCTAAATTCTCTGCCTAACATCTCATGGGCTATGTGGAACGTGAGTGGTCAGAGTGGGCAATCTATCTTTTCTTGATTTTAGGAAGATGCAATATTTGCAATTCTGTGTGATGCTGACTGTGGGTCGGTCGTATATAGCCACTATTGTATTGAGGTAAGATACTCCTATAATTAGTTCTTTGAGGCGTTGGTTATGAATGGATGTTGAGTTTAGACAAGGGTCTTTTCTGTATCTGCTGATGTGGTTTTTATTTTTGATTCTATTTATGTAGTATATTACATTTATTTATTTGCTATGCGAAGCCAGTGTTACATCACTGGTGTTAATCAAATTTTATCATGTTGTATGATATTTTAAATGTTTTCGAGCATTTCACTGAGGATTTTTGCATTAATTCTCATGAAAGACATTGATGTGTAGTTTTCTAATCTTTTGTTGGGTCTTCATCTGGTTTTGGTGTCAGGTTAACACTGGATTTGTGGAAAGAGTCTGGAAGGATGCCTTTCCTTTTTGATTTATGAAAGCACTTTATCACTGTTGATGTTCTCTCATTCTTTAAGATAAAGTTGAATGGCAAACATGTGTAGTCCTGGGCTTTTCTTTGTTGGGAGACTTACAAATTCTTCTATCACATTCTTTGCTATTGACCTAGTTAGGTTTTTTTCATTTTTATCCTGTTGGTTAAAACTTGGTAGGTCACACATGTGTAGCAGTTTTTCCATTTTATTTTATTCTATTTTATTTTATTTATTTTTTGGTACCTGGAATCAAATTCAGGACCTTATACTTGAAGGTAGGTACTTTGCCACTGAGCATATCCTTTGTTACTCATTTATTTTAGTTTTCTAATTTATTTGTGGCAGAATTTCCAGTTTATTTGCTGTATGTTGTAGATCAACACTGTTGTTTTCATTTTTGATTTTTAAAAAAATTTATTTTACAGTCTGGTTGATCTCTCTATTTTTGAAAGTGGGGTATTGATATTATTCACTATTATTTATTGGAGCCCACCTCTCTTTTTGTGTTGAGTGGTTTTTGTCTTCTGAAACTGGATATAGCAATATTTGGTGCATAAATATTTACCATTGTTATATTTTCTTGGTAAGCTGTTTCTTTTACTAATATATAATGTACTTTTATGTCTCTTGCTAATTTTGACTTGACTTGAATCTACTTTGTCAGATATAAGTGTAGGTATGTAGCTACTCCTGCTTGCTTTTGGATTCTATTTGCATGGAATACTGTTTGCATCTGTTTGTTTTTGATCTGCATAATCTTACCAGTGAGCTATATTTCTTGTTTAAAATATAATTCATTTTAATTTAAAAAAATTTGCTAGTCTTACATGTTAGCAATACTCAATGATCACATTCATCATGTGGATTTGGTACATGTACATACCACATCTGAATTCTTTTTACATCCCTTTCACTTTCTCTTTCTCATATAAGAGAAACCATGGGATATTTACTCTTCTGTGTCTGATTTATTTCCTCTAATATTCCTATTTCAAGGGGTATCCATTCTTCAACAATTGACTCAAATTTATGCCTCTGTATTTCTTTAAAACAGCAAATAGTTGGGTCTTGATGTTTAATTCAATCTGCCAGTGTATTTTTTAACTGGGAGTGTTAAAAAACATTTACATTTGTGTCTATTGAAATGAGTTAATTTATATGGTTTTGTTTATTTGATGCTTAATTTTATTACCCATTTTATTTTGAGTCTCCCTCTTCTGTATACAGCTTCCTTTAAGTATGTTCTGCATGCAGGCTCAGTGATCATGAATTCCTTTAGTTTCTGTTGATCTTGGAAGGTTTCTATTTCTCCTTGATTCTGAAGAATAGCTTTGCTGGCAGTAATAATCTTAGTTGGCAGTTACTTTATTTCAGGAATTTAAATACATTATTCCATGCCTTCCTGTCCCTGAGTGATATTTGCTGAGAAATCTGTTGTCATTTGGTTGTGTTTGCTTTCATAAGTGACTTGGCATTTTTCTCTTGTAGCTTTCCATATTCTCTTTGTCTGTACTCTTAATGTTTTAACTATGATACAATGCGAGGAGATTGTTCTTCGGTCATGTCTATTGGAGTTCTAAGTGCCTTCTGTACTAGGATTTCCAAACTTTCTCAGGATTTGGAAACCTTTTTGTTATTATTTCACTGAATTGATATTTTTTATGCCTTTGTATTCTGCATGTCAATGTCCTCTTCTATCCCCAAACCCCATTGGTTTGGTCTTTTAGTCATGCTCCTGAAGTTATTACGTAGGTTAATAATTTCATAATTCCTTATTGTTGTCTGAATATCATTCACCTTCTCTTACATTCAGGATTTGAAGTTTTGTCTGTTGGTGAGACTCTGTGATGAACTTTTAATCTGACTTCTTGAACTTTTCATTTCTAAGACTTCTGGTTTTTTTTTTTCAGAATCTTTAACCTTTTATTAAATTACTCACTCATATCCCACATTACTTTCTTTATTTCATTTGGCTGTTTATTTGTACTTTCTTCCAGTTTATTGATCATTTTTATAACCAATCCTTTTAAAAAGTTCATCTGGAATTTCATCTACTTTGATATTATTGGAATCAGCATGGAACTAGGAGCTATAAGATAAGACACTAGCTTAGTTTTTTTTTTTTTTTTGTATTTTCTATGTTCGTGCATATAATTTGTGCATCTCTTACCCTATTATGTTAGGGTCTTCATAGGGAGCAGGCTTTTCTTGATGATATGCCATGAGATATTGGTATATTGTGTATGTTGAGTTCCAAGTAGAGTTTGTTGTTTATTTTCCTTCTGACTTCTTTGTGACTAGACAGAGTATGTACACATCAGGGTCACCTTCTCTTAAATTTTGCAAGTTAAGGCCCTTCTTATAGTTAAGGCAGATCTGCTGTGAACAGAGAGGTCTGTGGTGTAGACTTTCTATGAATACTTTTTAAATTTTTCCAGCACAGAGAAGTCTGAACAGTTACTAGTGCAACTGGCTTTCTTCATAGATGTGGTGTCTGTGAAAGTTGTGCTGTCTCTCACAGATGATGCTATGAAACTAAATGTCCAAAGCAACATTCCAATCCCCTTCTAATAAACTGCTCTAATCTCTTAACTTTCTCTCTACTTGTGGCAAAATTTACTGTATTTTAGCGATCTGGGACAAAATCCATGATCACATACATGCAAACCAGAATTGTCTTCTAGTATACTTATTTTATATATTTACATTTTCACTTAAAAATTCAATCATTCTGTTTTCAGGTATCTGTAAGTTATTTTATGGTTTGTTTTAGGGTAGCTATCTAAGTGACTTTTTTCCAGGTATTTAACCAATTGGCCTAATGTCTTTGTAAGTTCCTTTTTCACTAAGATGTTTTTTTTTATGTGTAAATTGCATATGTAGAGATGATGTCATTTAAAGTGTTTTTCTTTTAATTTCTATGCTAAATCATTGTATCCTATTAGTAATACTATTGCAATTTTCCACTGAAATACTGAAAATTCAATGAACTTTAATTCTTACTGATGCAACCTCAGTATTTTGTATTCTGTATTTTCTAAGTTATTTTTCTATTACCGTAATCACAAAATAAAAAGTCCTTTCCTTTTCAATGTCAGCACTCAGTTTAATAATTGAACTCATTGTACATCATTACTTATGCATACAATTCAAAGCCCTTGAAGGACCAGCATGTATTCTTTTTAGGTTCTCTGTTGGAGACAACTTTTGTGGGTTTTCTGAGCACAACTTTTGGTGGGTTTCTATGTTTTCTGAGTACTCCTGATTCTTTCTCCAAGACAGTTTATAGCAAAAGTTTTGAAAGAAGGATTGTGTCTTCTAGAGCAGAGGAAAACTGGTTTATCTTCTAAGATAAAAATGATAGCATCTTTCTCTAGTGCAACATTCAGGTAGGTTTATCATGAATGAACATTATGCATTTGGAGTTTCCTTGGTTCAAAGTTCTTTAACTCTAAACACATCTCTTGTACCTCTCTAGCCATTCCGTGTCACAGCTGTCTGATTTGGGGAGAAGAAGAACTAGAGCAAACGTGAAGCTTAGGATCTTTGTGTCTTTTACATCCATAAATCAGTGGATGTTTACTTGTTAGCCTGTCAATAGGGAACAGTCCTAGGCTACTCTCAACTTTGAAGTTACTCAGGCAGGCATAGATTCTCATTGCAGTGTGGCAGCCAGGCAACTTTCCTTAAGTGATTAACCCCATATAACACTATTTTATCAGTGAAATTGATTTCATAGTTTACCACTGAACTTCTGCAAGAGTATTTTAAAAATCATTAGACTCCATGGTTCCATGACTCTGCAACCATTTTTTTAAATCTACAGTGACCAATGTGTTCATATTGCCTCCTCTCTGTGCCCATCTACTCTGCTATATTAATCTGAGACAACTCAAGCATTCAACAAATGGTCTATTCAAAGGGATCATTTTTAAGATAAATGTTATGTATTTTTCTAGCCTGAGTTCTCGTACTCATGACTTCTTTTTGGTCTTTTTGCCTTTTCAGTTTCCTTTATGCTTTTCACACAGATATTATTATTTGTATTTGATAGGAAAATTTCTTAATATTCCCAAAGACACAGTCTGTATTCATTCCCCAGAGCTTAAAATATTGGCTATTTCAGTCTAGCTCAAGTATTAGGATTACACTTTAGCACTGACCACATTGGTCTACTTCTTTTATGTCCTATCATCTTTACTAATATAATAGTACATTATTAGAAGTTGTTATCAAAACCATTAGTGTGATGGTTAATAAAAACTTTCCACATTTACTTTTTATAAGCATGTATTTATTGAATTTAATTGTTTTCATTTATTATAACACAATTCCAAGGTTTCATATCTCTTCTCATAAAAAGAATAAAAATAAAGAATGAAGATATGCTATGTACTAATTCCCTGTGAGGCATGTGAACATTATGCACTACACACAAGCATTAGCAAAAATAAAAATCAAAGAAAAAGATAGGAACTCTATACAAAGGTGTCACAGTAGTAAATTATATAGCCTTGAACTCAGGATTTTGAATTCCAAATCTGAGTTAAATGCAATATTGACTTGTGTGAGTTGCTTTGTTGTAGATGATATATGAACAGGGGACACTGAGCTTAGTAAAATCATTCCTTTAATTTAAAGAGATACTGGTCAGTGTCTGTTCCTAGTCCAGATTTACCCATTGATGCCAATGCCAAACTTTTCTTTAAAGAGCTTCCTTGGTGGTCCTTTTATTTGGAAAAAAAATAAAAGTTTGTTGATCATGAGCTATCTGTGATCCATCACTAATCTTTGCTCTGGTTTAGTTGTTTTATTTACAAATTATATAGTCTTGACAAAGTCATAATATATATGATTCTTAGTTTCTTGTTACTGAAAAAAGTTTTGAAAACCACTAGGGCAATAAATGATTTCTGAATAAGCTGAGTTATTTCTCACTTCTGTGTCTTTCCTTTAGTTGGAATTCTTTATTTCCAGATGCTCATCATACAAATATTGCTTCTTTCACTTCTTGCCTCCATCAGTACAGTTTTCTTTGAAAGTGCCTTTCCACACATGTATTGTGGAAAATCATGTGTGATTATGATCAGTTCATTTGGCCTGTCTATCACCAGAAATAACATTACCTAGTTTTGCATGTTCTTTTTTGTTTTTCCTAGAATATAAGCAACATGAGGATTAGCAGGTTGTCTAACTTTATTATTTTGTCTCATGACGAGAACAATGCATGGTACATGTTAAGTACTCAAATTAAATTTTGAATAATTAATATGAAAATAAATATTTATAAAAACTGATAATGTAGTTTACTAAAGTGAAACAGTTTCATGACATTTTATTATAAGAAGCCACTTGAACAAATACAGGTCACTAAAAGTGAAACTGGTCAACTAACACATAGGTGACTAAAAGTCATGGCATTCTGTTTTGTCATAAACAGATGCCTCATAAATATCTCTTTAATGCATGTGCATTTCCAGCATTTCAGTGTGTTTGTGCAGTCTTCATTAATTGAATAGGAAATTGTACCAGTCAGTAATGCCAAACAAGACTAGTAAGTACATCAATTTGTGTGCCTAGTTTCTTCAGGAAAAGGAGTTTAATGCATCTGTGAATAATACCAGTAATGTGTGTAAAAGAAAGAGGTGTGGCCTGCTGTGAATAAAAGAGCTGCAACCAAAAAACCTCAGCAGCCACCAGGAGCCTCAGCCACCACTCTCCCATACCTGCACAATCTTGGCAGCCAATGGGAGCATCAGTGACATCTACTACTAACTGTAGTACCTCGGTGGACTGGCAGGAGCCTCGGTGTTCCCTACTCCCCCATCCAGAGGACCTCAGCAGGTCAGTGAGAGTGCAGTGAGTCCTCCCTCCAAACAGAGGACCTCAGTGGGTAGGCAGAAGCCTTAGCAAAACTTCACCCACCTGGAGAACCTACATAGGATGGCAAGTTCTACGGTGAGGCTTTCTTCCAAACAGAGAACCCTGAGTGGGCTGGAAAATGTGCCAGCAAGGACTCTTGCCACCCAGAGAAGTTCAGCCGGACTTGAGAGACTCCTAGTGAATAGTAAGGAACTGGGTGGGGACAGATGGGTCTGGTGGCTTGGAACAGTATGGAACTTCAGTAACAATATGAGTTAAGCATTAGTTCATATCAATACTACTAGGCTAGTCAGCCTAGAAAGAATATAGTACTCACCCAACTGGCCCCACAGGATGAATTTCAGGTGACTGGCCCCTCCCTTATACTGCAGGACTTAGCAACTGGGTGAACATCAGGAACACAGTAAGACCCTAAGACATGTACAATGGATAGTAGAGACTAGCAGAATTGAAAAGACCCAAATACTGACCGAGAGGTGAAAATGACAAAATGAAAAAGCAAAATGCAATCTCAAACCCCTTGCCCATCTGGAAAAAGTACAGCAGACCTTGAAATACAGGACAATGGAAGTTACATACCTAAAATTTCTGAAAAGATAGCAAGTGAAGAAATGAAATAAATCCATGAGGCTATAGAGGAAATCAGATCAGAAATACTCTCAGGCAAAGTAAGAAATGACAACCTTAATGAAGGAGTTGCTCAACATAACTAGAGAAGACAAAGATTAAAAAGTACAGGGAGCATAGAAAAATGATGGAAACCTTGAATTAACAATATAAGAAAGAAATAAAATGCATGAAACAAATTCAAAGAGATTTCCAATAAATTAAAAATTTAAATGAAAGCTGATAAAACCACAAATGAAACTGAAGATAGACTTTCAGATCTTGAAGACAGGATTATAGATAGAGATCACAAAAGGAAAGAACTCTTAAAAATGACAAGGTACCACGAAATACTAATTCAGCAGCTCCAAGACAATGCAAAGCAAAAACAGTATAAGACTGATAGGTGTCAATGAAAATGCAGGAGTCAGCAGATGACTTAAAAAACCCTATTTTCAGAAGTAATAGCAGAAACTTTCCCAAGCATGAGAAAAGAATCTGATACACACCTAAGTGAGACATATGGAACTCCAAACAACTACAACCAAAATAAATCTACACCCAGACATATAGCAAGATCCCAGAAATTCAGCATAGGAGCAGAATACTAAAAGCTGTTAGAGAAAACAAACAGATCACCTAACAAGGAAAGCCCATTAAAATCATAGCTGACTTCTCAACACAAACCCTCAGGTCAAGACAAACTTGGAGTAAAGTATTTCAAGCCCTGAAAGAAAGTAACTCTCCACCCAGATTGATGTACCCTGAAAAATTATTTCTCAAAATTAATGGAGAAATAAGATTCTTTCATGACAAAGAACAACTGAAGAAATTCATGTCCCCCAAACCAAAAGAGATAAAGAAGGTCACTATCTATTCAGAGTAAAAATTCAAGAGGAAGAGATAACAACCATAAATATATATGCACCAAATATGGGGACACCCAACTGTATAAGACAAATATTAATAGCCAAAAAAGTCAATTATACAATAACACAATTGTAATGGGGGACCTTAATACTCCATTATCACAAAGACATAGATCAACGAGATCAAAAGTCAGCAAAGAAATAACAGAACTGAATCAAACCTATGAACAAATGGACTTACTAGATGTTTATAGAGTGTTCCACCCAACAACATCAGAATACACTTTCTTCTCAGCTGCACATAGGGTGTTCTCTAAGATAGACCATATATTAGCCCATAGAACATGCTTAAGTAAATGCAAAGGAATTGAAACTATTCCATGCATATGTCTGACCATAGTGCACTGAAATGGGGAATTAATGGCAAAAGAAACTGCAAAAATTGTATAAACACATGGAAATTAAATAATAACCTCCTGAACAACCCATGGGTCATAGATGAAATTAAAGAAGCCAAACAGTATCTACAATTAAATGAAAATGCAGATACAACTTAACATCGCCTGTGGGACACAATGAAAGAAGTCCTAAGAGGGAAATATATAGCAATGAATTCTCACATCAGGAAAACTCAAGGAGCACAAATAAACAATCTAATGCTAGACCTCAAGCATCTAGAAAAGGAAGAGCTAGTGAAGACCAAAGCTCATAGAAGGGAGGAAATTATAAAGATCAGAGAAGAAGTTAACACAATGGAAACTAAGAAAAACAAAAAATATAAAGAATTAACAAATCAAAGAGTTGGTTCTTTGACAGAATAAACAAACAATAAACATAGCCAACCTTATTAAAAGAAAGCAAACGCAAATTCCTGCAATGAAGATACTACAGATCTTGTGGAAATTCAGAAGATTATCAATACCTACTTTGAAAATCCTTACTTGCAAAGACTGGAAAACACAGAAGAAATGGACAGATTCCTAGAAATATATGAATTACCAAAACTGAATTGAGAAGATATAAAAGTTTTGAATAACCCCATATCAGTTATTGAGATTGAAAATGTAATTAAAAACTTATCAACAAAGAAAAGTCCAGGGCCTGATGGATTCACAGCTGAATTCTACAAGACATTTAGAGAAGATTTAATGCCAATATTCCTCAAACTCTTTAATAAAACTTAAAGTGAAGCAATTCTCCCTAACTCATTCTTGGAGGAAAGTATTACTCTGATACCTAAACCAGAAAAAGACTCAAATAAATAGAACCACAGGTCAATCTCCCTAATGAACATAGGTGCAAAAATTCTCAATAAAATACTAGCAAATCATCAAGAACATTATATACCATGACCAAGTGAGATTCATCCCAGAATGCAGGCAAGGTTCAAGATACACTAATCAATAAATGTAATACACCACATCGACAAAGACAAAGACAAAAATCACATGATCATCTCAGTACATGCAGAAAAGTCTTTTAATAGTCCAACACTCATTCATTAAAATCCCCACATAAAATCAGAAGAGATGGTATTTATCTCAATCTGATAAAAGCCATCTATGACTAACCAACAACCAACATCATATGAAAAAGACAAAAACTGAAACTTATTCTCTAAAATCAGGACAAAGACAAGGATGTCCACTATCACTGCTTTTATTCTGGAAATTGTTAGCCAGAGCAATTAGACAAGAGAGAGAAATAAATAGAATAAAGATAGGAAAGGAAAAATTTAAATTATCACTGCTTGCAAATGACATGATACTGTATATAGAAGACCCAAAAAGCTCAACCAAAAGCCTTTTAGAGTTAATAAGCAGATTCAGTAGCATAGCTGGATACAAAGTCAACACTCAAAAATCAATAGTAGTCTTATAAACAAACAATACACTCACTGAGAGAAGTTATGAAAATAACACCTTGCAAAATAAGCATCCAAAAAATGAAATATTTAGGAATCAATCTAACAAAGGAAGTAAAAGATCTATACATTGAAGACTACAGTACTCTGAAAAAGGAGATTGAAGAGGATATCAGAAAATGGAAAGATATCCCTTGCTCTTCTTAGGAAGAACCAACATAATAAAAATGGCCATACTCCCAAAACTGTTATACAGATTTAAAACAATTCTGATTAAAATATCATAAGCACACCACACAGATCAAAAGAAAACATTTCTAACATTAATTTGGAAAAAGAAGAGACCTAAAATAGCA
Source organism: Dasyprocta punctata (assembly GCA_004363535.1). NCBI lineage: Eukaryota > Metazoa > Chordata > Mammalia > Rodentia > Dasyproctidae > Dasyprocta > Dasyprocta punctata. The sequence continues at coordinate 44,428 of RJWM01012765.1, forward strand.
AAGGTCATCCTGGGAAACAAAAGCAAGGCACGAAGCATCACAACTCCTGACTTCAAATTGTACTACAAAGCTACCATGTGATAAAGACCTTACTCTGTGATAAATTCATTATGGTACTGGCAAAAAAACAGACCTGAGGATCAGCGGAACAAATTAGAAGATGCAGACACAGCTACAAAGACACTCACTCACTTCATCTTTGACAAAGGTACCAAACATGTTTACTTGAAGAAATATAGCCTCTTTAATAAATGGTGCTAGAAAAGTTGGCTTTTCACATGCTGAAGACTAAAACTAGACCCATGTCTATCACCATTTAGTAAACTAAAGTCAAAATGGATCCAACAGAAACACTGAATCTACTAGAAGACAAGGTAGGTAGAAATCTTAAAGGCATAGGCATAGGCAAAGTGTTCATGAACAAAATGCACACTGCATGGGAAGTATTTCAAAGAATCAACAATTGCAATCTCATCTTATTAAAAGTTTTTGCACATCAAAAGAAATCACCAACAGAGTGAAAAGAAAATCCATAGAATGGGAAAAAAATTTAGCTAACTCTCGAAGAAATGTTCAACATCACTGGTCATTTGAGAAATGCAAATTAAAACAACACTAAGATCCCGTCTCACTGCAGAAGGAACAGCTGTCATCAAGAAATCAAGCAATCACAAATGTTGGTGGGGCCAAGGGGGAAAAGGAACGCTTCTCCACTGTTGGTGGAAATGTATATTGGTATAACCACTGTGGAAATAAGTGTGGAGATTCTTCAGAAAACTAGGATTGGAGGTCTCTTTCAATCCAACTATTCACCTTCTGGATATTTTCCCAGAAGAACTAAAAACATCATGCCACAGTAATATATGTGCACCCATATTTATAACAGCACAATTTGTAATAACTACATCTTGGAAGTAGGCCAAATGCCCATCAACATCGAAATGGATAAAAAAAGATGTGATATTTTTATACAGTTGAATATCATTCAGCTATGAAGAAGGATAAACTTGAGGCTTTTATAGGTAAATGGATGCAACTTCAGACTGTATTCGTGAGTGAACTAAATCAGACTCACATATGTAAGTATTGCGTTGTCTTCCTAGTGTACATAAAAAAAGAATAAATAATATCCAAAATGTACAATAGATATTATGAAAACGAAAGGAAAGAAAGTGCTCAAAAGGAAAAGAACAACTTGGATGGGGAAAGGAGAAAAGAAAGGAGGGGGGAGATTTTATATATATACATACATACATATATATATATATACACACACACATACATGTACATATATATGTGTATGTAAATTTATACATTTTAGATAGCTATACTACTAATCTCTGTTAGTTCATCAAAAAGAAAAGTGTGTGCCCGGCGTAGTGGCACACGGCTTTAATCCCAGCACTTGGGAGGCAGAGATAGGAGGAACATTGTCAGTTTGAGGTGGGTTTGGGCTACAATGCAAGCGCAAGCCTGGCCTGAGCTACGTAGTGTGACCCTGCCTCAAAAACCTAGGGCTGGGAGTTTGGCTCAATAGCCTAAGCGCCTGTCTGGCGGGTGTGAGGTTGTGAGTTTAATCCCTGGTGCTGCAAAAAACAAAAACAAAAACCAAAACCAGCAGTTTGCGTTTTCATTGTTCAATCAAACATTTTTTTCAAGCCTAAATCTGGTAACCTGAACAACTACTTTCAAGATAACAATATGCGATATATTACCTGGTGCTAATTTCCTGGGTTTTTTTGAAATTTTGTATCATTTTATCCTTTTTTTGTTAAAAACAATGAATTGGTTGAGCAAATACATATTGATTTCTGCCTAAAATAATGCACACACAGACACACACACACAACTTACACAATTTTTAACATGCAATTTCCAAAGATTAGTTATCTTTAAAAGCTTGAGCATGAACTTAGGGCACTTTATATTCTTTTAAGTAGTTGATAAGCTCAGACATATAAAACATGAATTCTGATTTCTGTTTATTTTGAAATATCTCCCTGAACTTCATCCATGTTATTTACTAAATGGTAACATATTAATGTATTTTGTGGGAAATGTTTACTTTTTAATTTAATATGCAATAATTATATTTATTTAGTCTTTGGGAACCAAAACTTTTTATCATAGACAATTGCAGCAAGTGTTTAGAGAGATACTACACAAACTGAGTTTGAATCCTAGCTTTGTCAACAAATGAGAACCTTTACATAAAATCCAACTCAAATCTACTTAATTAGTAATATGCAAAATAAAAATGGAGTGAAGAATTATTAGTAATCTGACTAGACACAGCTCAATCTAGGAATTTAAAAGCTACAATTAAATATTGTTTTATCGTATGTGGTAACTTACTCTTTATCTATGGAACTCAGTTCTTTTACGAGCTATCTTTTTATGAAGCAAGAACTAACGGCTCTTGGCTCATCCATTGGGGAACACTTTAAATAAAAATTGGATTAATTCTTTTGAGTTTGGTCATAGGCCAACATCTAAATCCATTTCATGTACACACCTCAAACACTGGCAGAGATGGAGTCAGACTACCTATCACTCAATTAGCCTACAGATTGAACCAGAGAAAATGATCACTAGAAGGAAATTGGTTCATCATTACCAAAAGAAAGTCAGAAAAATACAGGGCTGCCTGATATTGTGTCTGGGTGACCTTGGGAAAGTTACTTAACCCCGTGAATCCTTGTATCTCTAGTTATAAAATAAGAATAAAAATTATCTACCTTTCATGGTTTTGTGACAATGAAATGAGATAAACGATCTTTGTGATTTTGACTTATATTGCATTCTCAACAACAACAACAGGAAAAAGGTTTCTCTTTTCAACTGTAACTTCTCAGACTGCTTCAATTCCAAACACTCAGCATAGGTATATTCTATCTCCCAAATAAGAATCTTTTAAGATACGGTTTCAAGCATTAGAGTCTACCTTTTTTGTTTTCCCTCTTCTCTATATTTACTACTCAACAATATTTGCAAGCAGGATGAAGTTCAAGTGCTGGCCTCAAAGATATTTGTTTTAAATTTAGTCTGGTTGAATATAGAATTTAATGGAAGTAATGGTTCAAAAGTACATTTAACACCACCACTATAATTTTAACTATAGTTATATCAATATTTTTCAAGCAAATGATTTCTTATTTTATGGTATTATTTGTACTTACCCTTGGTCATTTCATGGCAGTTTTCATTATATGTAGTTTAAAAACTCCACTGAGAAACAATTCAAGTCAGTAATTCTTTCTGTGTCCCTGCTATTAGGTTCAGTTACCTGAAGAGAGAGAATATTAAGGCTAATTATAGTCACTTTTATAGCATTATATCTTAATGAGGTTTAGTGTTAACGTTGGCTGGAGAGAGTTATGCCATGAAACTAGTACACATGAATTGAAAAGCTACACTATAATCACCCCAAATCAAGTCATTCAGACTTCTTGAAAAGGACATAATTCAAAAGTGAAGCTTTGTGGCATCAATTGAAAGCACCTCAGTGAACTTTGAAAGTTCTAAAAGATTTTTTCATTCTTTGCCGCAACTGCAAGAAAGTTAGTTTTAACTTTAAAACAGATTTCATTCTAGCACTCTTTATGTCATAGGAAGGTTAATCATACAGAAAAGAATCTAATAAAGACACAAGGCACAAATAGAAAAAGCAAACCAAGTTCAAAAAATGACATTTGCTTACTACTTAATATTAATTATATAAAATGTTATATCTAGAATTTGGACATTGCATCCTCCAACTAAGTATCTTTTCTGGACATTTTGAATGCATGTTTTCGAAGTTTGATTTTTTCCTATTATCTGCTTTAGGTGAATAACAGTACATTACAAGAGATATTTTGTAAATGAAATAAAGTCTCACTGGTAAAATATTGTCAAGTTTACTTTTTTTTAAAAGTAATGATACATTCAAGTCTTTAAAGAAAAACACATCTTTATCTCAAATCAAAATTTTTTGCTGTGTATCTGCTGACTTAATCCCTGAAAGAATGAACTGATACCTTCACTTTGAAGAAAAGTTCACACTAACAGTTTAGATTGTGCTTGTATTTGCTGTTGACACAAAAGATGTGAGTGGGTTTTGAGTTGGAAGAGGGGCTCCTTAAAAGTTCCATTAAAGTGTAATTGTTCTAAAATAATTGTCTGTTATTACCAATGACTGGTTTCCCCCCATCTGTTCTTTTACTGAGTTCTCCTATTGAGAGTTCCTTTCATCTGATTTGTGGTACATCTCTTCTTTTTCTCACTATTTTTTGTCTTCACTTTAAAACTTTCCATTTTAGCACATTTACTTGCCCTTTTTCTTCCAACCCTCCTTCTGATTTTCAACACTATGCTGGAAATTATGTTCACACCAGTAATCCTGGCACTCTGGGAGGTTGAGACAGGATTGTAAATTTAAGCCCAATCTGCACAAATTAGTGACTTATGAGACCCTGTTTGAAAAATAAAAATTAAAGGATATAGCTTAGTGTGAAGGCCCTGGTTTTAATTGTTTTTACCTAAAAAAAAATCTGAATAGTCAAGTCAATGTCAGTGAAAACCAAACCAATGGTATACTCATTAGGTCAGATATTAATGCCTACAATAAAGTAACAGTAATATGTGTGTGGTGTCCATATAAATTTAGAATAGCTCGGAGTCCTTTTAAAAAGGTAGTCAACCTCATATCTGATTACTTGATTTATGATAAAGGTATTGCTGTAGTGAACTGGAAGAAAGATATGCTTTCTTTTTCCAATAAATGTTACTTAAAATATTGGATATTCATATGAAATAAATTCTGTCCCTATTTTACATCATATGCAAAATATACTTATAGGTATATTGCAGTTCAGAATGTGGCAAATAAGCTGCTATGTTTCTATGGGAAATATCTCCCAATTGCATTAGAATTTGGCAAGATTATGTATGAGCACCCAAAATATAATTAGGTGATAATTGGTAAATTACTTTTATTCCTCCAAAGACATCACTGAAAGAGTCAAAATTCAAGCTGTATATTGGTAGAAATAATTACAGTACATCTAACAAAGAACTCACACCCTATATATTTATTGACAAAACTCCCTTAAATTATAAAGAAGAGAAAACTCAAAAATAGCAAAAATTTTGACTTGAATCTTTGTAAGATTCATCTATTGAAATGATCACTAAACATAGCAATTAATGGTAACTTGAATCACTAAGGAGTTAATTATTAAATTCCCAGTGTGATAGTACTCTACATTCATTAGAATTGCAAAAGTGAAAAAGACTGACACCAAGTGTTGACAGGGATATGAAGCAAGGACAGTGGGAGTGCAAATTATTAGAAATATTTTGGAAAACTATTTGGCAGCGTCTATTAATGATCATCTACATACTCTTTGAAACAGCAACCCCAACCCGTTACAACCCTACCCCATTATAAATGGAACAGAAATGTATTGTTACGTGTGCTCAAAGACACGTTTTGGTTTGCCCAAGATTAATAGCCGCACCATTTATAATAGTCCCTAAATAGAAACATGGTAAACATGAGTGGAGTTAATAAACACAGCTGTGCTTTGTGATGAACTATTGATAAGCAACAAAAATCAATAGCTGTCACCGAGTAGGACAACACTGAGCAATCACGTGCAGTGTTAGGCAGAAGAGGGCAGGCACAAAACAGGTCATGCTCTACACATTCACATAAAATTAAAACGCAGGCAGAACAAAATGACATAGTTTGTATTTGCTAGGAGGAGGGCTAGAGACTGCAGGAGCTTCCAGAGCACAGATGCTCAATTTATCACTTGAGCTTGCACTCATTTCAGGGATGTATTCACTTTGTTTAAATCTTTGACTGTTGACCTGCACACTATTTTACATGTATAATTCATTAAACAGTATGTTTATTTCTAAAGTATCTTTTATTTATTTATTTATTTACTTTTTTTGGCGGCACTGGGGCTTGAACTCATAACTTTGTGCCTGCCAGATAGGCACTTAAGTCACTGAGCCAAGCTCCCGGCCCTGGTTTTTTGAGGCAGGGTCACACTGTGTAGATCAGGTCGGCCTTGCGCTCGCGTTGCAGCCCAAGCCGGCCTCGAACTCACAATGCTCCTCCTACCTCAGCCTCCGAGTGCTAGGATTAAAGGCATGTGCCACCACGCCCAGCTTCTAAAGTATCTTTTAAAGTCTGTGTTTCTTCTTTCATATGGCCCTTTTTTGAAACAGAGATGTATATTTTTCTAGACACTTTATAGAAAGATGTTTTATGATTAATTTTCTTACATTCCTAGCGCTTTCTACTTTATTTTGCTATTTTTTAAGCTTATAGTTCTCTTTCATGAAGACAAATTTCATATATATTAACTCAGGGTTTCGATTCCTATTTAAACTGAGTCAGGGAAGGAACAGCCACGCCCTCAGTACAGAGGAAAGCCGATGCACCTGCAAACACTGGTCTAGGACAAGTGAACTGCTCCCAAAATGTTGTGCTGATATTTCCCAAAAGCACTGTTAGGAGAGCTTTTCTGTCAGATATACCCATATGAGCTATTTTGTTTCTCCCAAGATGATTAGTTGAATTTATTTTGAAAATAATTTTGTTTTTGTCTTGGTTTGCCCAAGATTAATACTTAGACACTGACTGTTTTCCACTTGTTGAGAGTGAGTGTTGGTCACAGGTCTCAGTGTGAAACATAGGCAAGACATTCTTGAGGATTTTTGCAATTGATTTCCCAATGATTAGTCCTAGACTGCAGGCTTGAGATGCTTGCTCTGCATCTCTGAACTTGTCCAAAATTGTTCAGACCAGAGAGGGTCTCTTGTTCGGTTGTCAGTTTCCTGCACTTATTCTCACTTGTGAAATCTGCTTTGTTCTTCTATAGTTACTCTCCTTGAAGTCACGATGGACTCCAGAAAATGCTTGCAGTCTTGAAATTTTTGATGACATACCCATCATTATATTATTTTCATGGGTTTATGCCTTTTAAGTATTTTGTTACCATTTTAATTTTGTCTTTGAAGGAAAGTAGAGAAACATATGAACTCAATTTGTAACTATATATGCATCACAAGGGACGTACTTGGTAGACTTAAACATGATAAGATTTATGATTAAACTTGATGTGGTTAAAGGTGCTTGTGTGTGCATGTGTATGTGCTATAGCGAAAAAAGCACTGTAGCTTGCATTTCATTACTATCACATTTCAAGAAATTGACCTTGGCTTTTAATTTCATCTGAATATAAAGATGTACTGCATGTTAATCCAACACTAAAACTCAGGATGCAAACTTTGAAATGTCACATAATTCAGAGCAGTTTTTTTTTGTCCTTATTGAAAACAATGAATATTGTAGCCTCAATATGTGCAAAACATTATGTGGTATTATTTTTTAACATTTTGCTTCACATTAAATTCAGTAGTAATTTAATAGTTAAGCAGTTTCCATTCTTGTTCATACATGCCACTAATTATAATAATGAAGCTGTTCTACCTATATTTCAATATTTTTCTGAAGCAATTAATAAAATGTAATAAGTAACAGTCTTCCTATTTCTATTCAGCCCAATCAGTTATATTTATGCAGCTCTTAAGATTAAAATGGGTGCATTTTTAAAAGCTCAAGACATAGAAAGTATGAGAACTAAAATAATAGGCATGCATTTTTTAAAAGAATTATTTGGTGATTTTTTTTTAACCTACATTAATGTACCTATACTGAAACTACTTCCTGGATTTCTGTGTGATTTCATTTTAAGACAGCACACAGGAGAACTCTCTGCAATGTACAGGAGGGTGGCGACTTGAGGGGTTGTAGGTTTGACAAGTTAATGTTGGCTGAAGAAGACTGTCTCTGGTCTGCTGGGTCACCGTGGTCAGTGTGGTCAGCAGCTGGACTTGAAAATCCTGTAGTATCTTACCATTGCCCTCTTTTCTATAAATCCTGGACCTAGTAGCTGAGTAGCTTCATGGTTACGTTTTCTAATATTTTTCTTTCTATCATGTGAAATTGGTGCCTGGAGCAACTGAAAGACAAACGCAAATTTTAGTTTGTCCTAGAAGTTTATATCCTCAGAGTTCTGAGGTTCTCTCTCTCTCTCTCTCTCTCTCTCTCTCTCTCTCTGCATTACTCATCCATTCTTTGCTGTCTGCTCTGTTGATTTCAAAAGCAGAATCAACACCTGAAAGTAGACTGTTAACCTGTTAATTTACAATTGAATGTGGTCAAGATCCTGTAAAACACACCTGTTCATAACATTCATAGTAGTTGTCTTATCTGGTTCAAACAAAAGTGATAATGAATAATAAGAGGCAATGATCAAGGAGATAGGGTAAGGGGCTTCAGGCATCTTAGGACACATGACCTAGGCAAGAAGAATCAGGAAATTAAAATGGAAAAAAGTGTAAGCAAAGAAATGTCAAAAGTTGCATATATTTTTCTGGTGATAAGTAAAAGCCATTGTAGGAGGCTAAAATTATCGTTTGATTAAATGGCCAAAGAATTACAGTATATTTACTAAAATATTGTCCAATTGATACATTGATGATTGTCACACAATGAATAACATTGTTATACATACATGTGCATAGATTAATTTGTAATGTGAAGAACATTGTTCTAGATAATGTAAATGTACCTAGATTTTGAAAACAATTAAAATATTAGATTCTTCCAGGTTGTGAAAAGAGACAAAAGTTCTAGAACATTTATGAAAATGAAATAATACGGATGGGAAATCTTGACTCTAAAGATATTAAGTGCCAAAGATGAATGTATAAGTTACCACGTGGCAGGTCTACAGTATCTTGAATCCATTCACTTCCTCTGTCTCCATCAGAACTCAGTCCAATCACCATCACTTCTCAGGTAAACTGAGTCAATGGTTTGCTGTTTCTTACTGTTCTCATTTCAAATGTATCCTTTATTTTGCATCCAGAAAAAAATGTTTTAAAACATGGTACTCCTTTGCTCGAAGTTTTCAGTGCCTTGCATACATTCGATATACGTAGCACAAAGTCTTTCATAAGGGATACAGGGCTGGATAAATGGAAACCACTTGTTAAACTAAAATCTGCTATCATTCTCTCTTGAATACAATTGTTACATTTTTTATTAGTACGGGTTTGCAATAGCTAGTGATTGCGTCCATTGTGGAGAGTCAGTGGGGGACACACCTTCGTTCCTTTCACGTCCCTGTTCCCTCCCTCTTTTCCTCTCCCCGACCCTTGGTCCATCTGGGACAACTTGAGCTTGCTTCTCTTCTCCTTGCAAGACACGAATTTTGTCACCTCAGGTTCTGAGGATGAATACCTCTTTGTTCCTCTGCCTGCAGTGGTCTTATCTGCAGCTTTTGTGAGTCTTACTATTGTAAATTCTTTGAGACTGAGCTTATGGAACAGTCTCTGGCTCTCATTCCCTAATCCACATTCCGTTCCTTATACAGTGCCGTATCATTGGTTTTCCCTTGACAATACAGACATAAAACACACAAAAATCATAACAAGAAAAGAAAGGTTTTTGGAAGAAATACACCAACATTTACAAGGAAAATGAACAAAATCACAACAAATTCTCGCATCAGAATGGATTTTCTAGTTTATATTTTGCACTGTAGATATAGTGCTTTGCAAGGACTCCATATCACTGAAATGATAATGAAATTCAACTTATACATCTATTATATCGAAATTATTTATGTAAATGTAGCTTTCTAACCAAAATTAAATTAATATGAATAACATGTTGCCTAATATCAGCTATCAAGGAATTATGAAAAATACCTCCTTGGCATATACATTTTATTTTAATATCACATCTTTCTCCATGAATATTTCCAGGTTCCATAATCCAGTGCTTTTCAATAATCTGTGTTTGTGGATCTCAAATCAATTTTTTTCTTTTTTTTTTTTTTGTATGGGGATCAAACTCACTACCTCGTGCCTGCCGGGCAGGCACTCACACCACTGAGCTAAATCCCTAGCCCTGTTTTTTGAGAAAGGGCCTCACTATGCAGTTCAGGCTGACCTTGAACTCACTTTGTAGCCCAGGCCAGTATCGAACTCACAACAATCCTCCTGCCTCAGCCTCTGAGGGCTTGGATTAAAGGCATGCGCCACCATGCCTTTAAATCAGTTTCTTATGAAAGCAAATCATAAAATTTCTACTAATCTTATTTCTGCCATACGACCCAACATATGCTTTCTAATTCCAAGACTTTATATCAAAATTTGAAATTCTATGATTGCAAATATACTGAGGAAGACTATATGATCATCGACAGTGGTATAATTTGCAATTTCTAGTTGATAGGTTAACAAACAAGCAAGCTAGAAAAATTTTCAATAGTACTATTTTATGATATAGTGCCTTATCTTTCTCAGTGGAAGTGTACAAGAAATAATACATAAAATCAAACAAGAGAAATTCTCATAAAGACTACAACTGTGTTTTTTATAAAAACAGTTTATAAATATTCAGATAGTGCAATTCTTACTATTATCCTTTCTATAATTACCTCCTCCTTATTAATTAGTATCTTTGTTAAGGTGTTGATTCAGTGCAATGAATTTCAATGATTGAACTGTAGTGTCATGCAAACTTTAATTATGCCCCAGTGATGGAAAATAGAAAATGAAGCCCATTATTTGTCTGCCAGTGAAGAGTTTGAAGCAACCTAATTATGGAGATGTATACACACTCTATGGATTTGATGTGTTTTTATTGATCCAGAAGTTAGTGAATTAAAATGTGTTTTGATCAGTGATTACCCTATAATTTGCTAATAACATTTCTAACTTTTATTAGTACATGTTTATCCACATTCATAATGATTACTTCCACTGTAGAGAATTAGAACACGTATATAACACATTACAATTGTTTTTCCTTCTTCCCTCCACTTCCTGTTTATTTTGTCAGCATCAGAGTCATTTATTTATCTCATAAGCCCTTATAAAGTTAATTATCATGTAGACAGATTAAAAACCAGACTAATAGACCAAAAAACATATAAGACACCTAAGACAATTGTATTCAGTCCAAGTATACTTTTAGATACACTGCCCTGCCCTGATTTTCAGTAACATTTTTTCCTCTTTCTCTCTTTTCTTTCTAGTAAGTGTTGGCTTCTAGTAGTGCCCTTAGGATGTTGTGGCAGCATATATACCTCTGCAGTTTAGGCATTCACTCAAGTTATACTTTTTGAGCAACTACTATCTGTGCAACGGCATTCTGAATTCTGGTCGTATAATTCTAAACAAGACTAAGAAGTATTCTTTGACAAGATGCCTCCAATGTATCACAAGGATAGGCTAAATAAAATTGTGAAAAAAGTGAAAGAATTAAGTGTACATAAAAGGAAATATATTTTTTGAAGATGATTCTAAAATCTCCAAATAATTCAGTGTTTGTTCTTGTAATAATTTTTCTTCAATTTTAACACAGTATACAGTGTTGAAAGGAAGAGCATCTCACACT
>RJWM01012766.1:0-55544 GCA_004363535.1 Dasyprocta punctata
TTTTTTTTTTTTTACAAATTGCTTATTTCAAAGCATAGTGTATTCAAGTGTTATCCATAATGTAGGATGTATCAAATTTTCCTTTAATTTTAAGACAGAATGAATGCAACATTGTACACATTCATTGACTTTGCTTATCCATTTATCTGTTGATGAATACTTGTGTTGTTTCCATATTATATTTATCATAACTAATGCTACTATGAACTCAGTGTGTAGGTAAGCATCTCTTTAAGATACTGCTTTTGGATTGTTTTTCATTTACACAGAAATAGACTTGATCATATGATAATGTTAGTTGTACTTTTTTGAGGAGCCATCATATTTTTTCACTCTGATGTACTACTTTATATTCCATCAAAAGCACACAAGATTTTCAATCCTTATGCGTGTAAGGTGATACTGCATTATAGTTTTTATTTTCATTTACCTAATAGTAATTTTGAGCATATTTTCACATTATTTCTGGAAATGTATATATCTTCCTTGGAGAAGTATCTTTTTAAATTGTTTATTTGTTTTTGAACTAGGTTCTTTAATTTGTCATTGTTGAGTTCCATAAATTCTCTATAATTATGAATATTAAATTGTTAGTAGACATATAATCTGCACAGAATTTTGCCCATTCTAGATATTTTTGCACTTTGTTAGTAGTGTCCTTTGATGCACAAGAAGTTTTAACTTTTATGAAATCTTAATAGTTTGTATTTCTTTTTTTCCTGTATCTTTGGGTTATTTTCAAGATATCATTGCCAAATTCAATGATGTAAAGCATTTGTCCTATTTTCCTTTAAGATTTATGAAGTTTAGTTTTTCAACATAACACTATATATATATATATATATATATATATATACACACACACACACACACATACACATATATATACATATATTTATAGTGTTAGATAAGTTTCTACCTTCATTTTGAATGTAAATATTGTTTTTCCAGACCATTTGTTAAAGACTCTCCTCTCCTCATTGAGTTGTTCTGACAACTTTGTTTGAAATGATTTTACCATGTACAAAGAGTTTTCTTTCTGGACTCTCAACTGTGTTATACTTTTTATCTTAAGTATGATATTTATTATGGACTCTTTATATAATTTTAACTATGGTGTTTTATTAAATTCCTTATTTGTTGCTTTATTTTTAATCATTAAAGAGTAAATCTGTAATCTGATTTTTCTTAATCAGTAGAGATACTCAGATGATCATGTTTATTTCTATTTGTTTGTTCTGTCAATGTACTATATATTATGTTTATTGATTCTTATATGTCAAACTATCCTTGCATTCCAGGAATAAATTCAATCTGATTATGTACATAATCTTTTTAATATACTGTTGAATTAGGTTTGCTCATATTGACAACTTTGCATCAATGTTTATTAGGTCTATAATTTATGATTTTGTGTTTTTTTATAGCATTATTTTGGCTTTGGTATCAGAACAGTAGCACTCTCACAGAATAAATTAGAACATGTTTCATCCTCCTCATGACTTAGGAAAAACTGAGAAATATTAATACTAGATCTTCTTTAAATGTTTGGTAGAATTCACAAGTTAATTCACCAGGTACAAATTTTTCTTTGTTGTGATGTTTTTAGCTGTTCTCATTTTTCAATTTACAGTTTCTCACATATTTACATTCTTAAAACTGTTATTTTTAGGTGGCCTTAAATTATTATTGTCCTTTTATTTCAACCTGAATGATTCCTTTTATCATTTCTTTTAAGGCATTTCTAATGGTGTTAAACGTCTTCAGATTTGGGGGAAAGTCTTAAATATTCCGTAACATTTGAAGAACAATTCTGCTGACTATAACATTCATGTTCCTTAGGGCTCATCAATTCACTAGCTTGTAGAATCTCATGAAAATTCTGCTAATAATCATATTGAGAATATCTTTTATGTGGCAAGTCACTTCTCTCTTGCTGCTTCTTAGACTGTCCTTTTACTATTGTCTTTCAGTAGTTTAATTCTAACGTGTCTTGGTGTTAATTTCTTATTTTGTTCTACATAGAGTTTGTTGTACTTTTTGGATGCTTATCTCCATGTTTTTCAGCAAACTTGTGAAGTTTTCACCCCCAGTTCCTTCAAGAAATCATCATGCTTCCTTCCCTCTTTGCTTCTTTTGTGACTCCTGCAATATGTATATCAAGCTATTCCACTAGTTTTCAAAGGTTTATTACATAATATTCACCAGAATTCAGTCCTTTTTCTTTGTGTTCTTCAAGTACCCCATTACAAGTTCACTGAATCATTCTTATGCCTGCTCATACATAAATTTCAGACCCTCTACTGAGTTTTTATTACAATTATGTACTTCTCATTCTAGAACCTTTTTGTTTTCTGTTTCAGTTTTTGCCTCTTTATTCCTACAGCCACTTTGCTAGTACTTTTTCATCTTCCCTTTTCCTATGTGCTGCTTTGGTTTTTTTTGAGTAACGTTAAGAAAATTGTTTCAAAATCATTGCCTGGTAGGTATACCAGCACTTATTTTTCAAAGACAGCATCTGTTTTATTTATTTATTTTTTTAATGGACCATGATTTCTCATTTTTATTCAGGTCTTCTAACTTTTGCTACTGAAAATTGAATATTTGAAGCAAATATGTGGCAAATAGAGTAATTAGATTCTGTCCCTATTCCAGGATTTTCTGCCTCCCCATTTTCTCTATTTGTTGCTGTTGTTGTTGTTCTAACATGTTATCATGAAAAAAAGACACTGAGATAAAAATTTAAAATCTTCTTAAGCCATTTCTGAATCTACTCCTTCCCCAGGCAGGTGTGTTGATTTCCTAATTGTCCTTAAAGGTGCTGCTGATTTTGACTATCATTATCTTCATTATAAATTTCTCAAATGAGAACAGGGAAAACTGGAGAAGCAAGATGACAATCATTTAAATTTTCATGAGTATTGTAGCCCAAGACTACGTGCCTCTGTGTCTGTTCCTTTATAATGAGAAGCAGCAATCAGCAGTCAGAACAAGAATTTTCAATATCTGGAGAGCAATGTCCTTAGTGCCCATTATGGTCCCTGATCCAGGAACATATAAATTGAAATATTTGAAATGTGCAGTTTTTTCTCTGCTAAGGACAGAAACTAGCCAAAATTAGTCATACTTTTACTTTGGAAGCTGGAAGGTTTCACTACACTCCAGAATTTGGTGTACTTCTATCAAATGCCTTTTGCCCGTGTAATTGTACTCTAGGTGGTGAGATATATTTTCAGTGATTTCTACTCTGCAAACCTTCCAGATTTCTCTTAGAGCTTGAAGCTATTATTAGAGGAAATGTTAAATTTAGGCAATGACATAAATTAGAGCAATTGAATATTTGCATGAAATTTTGTCCTATCTGGAAACTCCAGAAAAAACTTCTTTTCATTCACTAAAGGTAAAATTTAGACTCAGGAAATTATATACTACAGTTGGGGTAGCAACTGCAAGAAATTCCAACAGAACCCACTATTAACATTGCAGGTTTAATACGTTATAAACAGATCATCATTGCATTCCACATAACAAGTAATAAAAAATAAATACTTAATTTAAATTCTCATGTGAAAATGACTACATGTTCATAGCTTTTCAAATTGAGAAATGTGATGCTTCCTTGGAGACTGAAAACTGAGAAACAGAAATCTCTCCAAAAGATCAGATACTGTGTTTTAAAGCCACATTTCCAGTATTATCCCCAATTTCCTAACCTGGGTTGCATGAGTCAAAGCTTGCTGGATAACAATGGGTGTAAAAGGAGATTGAACAAAGTGATTTGATGACAATAGAACACTAAAAGAGCAGATGGGACCCCAAGAAAAAGAAAGTCTCTTTTTTCTTACATTTCACCCAAAAATTGCCTTATGACATTCTGTTGCCAATATAAAAGAAACAAAGATTCCCCGTCAGAGATCTTTTTCTCTAGTTCTGATCTCTCCAGAGATTCAACAATATTTGTTGTTACTTCAGTTGTTTGAATAACAAAACATTCAGCAATTCCATAACAACCAACAATTTTCCAGATAATTCACCTTTACCTCAAGTTGTTCTCCTTTTTGTGAGAGGACAAGTAGAAGAACATATTTAAACATAACTCAGACATAGCAGTTAAACTATGATGTATATTCGATGCTACAAATATGAGTTTTGAGTTATGATGAAATATCCTCAGGAGCTATTAAAGTAGAAAAAATTGCTTCCACAAATATTTGAGATGAGAAGCTCTATTTTGAGGTAATTTGGTAATGCTTTAAACCATTTCCAACTGTAAAGCTATGCATTACTATTTCAAATCACTTTTGGTCTTTTCATTAAGAGGATATACAATCCTGTACCTACCCAACATTCAGGAAAAACATCACTAATAGCTTGATAGGCAAATAGATTATTCAAAGCACTGATTTTATTGGCCTAATAATATTGTTTGTGTCGAGATTTATGTCCCAAAGCCTCATGTGGTCATAGGGTTCCCCCACTAAAGGTTCTAAATCTAGAGTGCACGATTGTACTGCAAGGATGGGATTAAGGGTCAGTGATTGCCAATTCAGTTCACTGGTTGGATTGGCATCAGCCTAATCCCAGTAGATTGGAAAGAATATAAGGGACAGAAACAGACTTACCAGACTCTCTCTGTCTTCTGCTGCCATGAGCTGTTGCCTGTCTGTTATATGCCACCCTGCCTTAGAGCCAGTCAATTATGGATTGAAACCCTCAAGAACTATGATCTAAATACACCTTTCCCTCTTTAATACTGAGTGTCTCTTCTTTTTGTCTGACAAGTGAGAAAAGCAGCTACGACAAAATTTGGTACCAGAGAATTGAAGTCATTGCTATGACTATACCTGATGATGTGACTTGGAAGTCTTTGAGAATGACTTGTGGAAGAGTTAGGAATTACTTGGAGATTCTGGGTGAAAAAACAGAGCTGGAATGCGTTAGGTTGTACTGTATGGGAGATACTGGTCAGAGATCAGAACACCTGAAGGCTGGTGGCAATCTTACCAGTAAAGATCAGTCTACAGATGTTTCTGTTGGGAAGGGATGCGTTGTTTGTTAAAATTCAGATGATGTGTGTTGTGACTTTGTAGAAAGTTTGTCTGCATTTTGCTCACATCCAGAGACTGCCTGAGACTAATATTAAGGGTGGCAGACTGATTGACCTGGTAGAAGAAATTTCAAAACAGTCTAAAGTTGAAACAGTGGCATGGCTACTGTTAGGAGTTTTTTAGCTAGATTTACTAGATTTATGTTGAGTATCAACAGCAAAGAGTCCAGCAGAATGATTTAAAACATTATGAGTTTGTCCAGAAATGAAACTCCAATAAAGATGTGGATTGTAAAGCTAGAGCAGAGTAGATCTTGATTGCTGAGAGGCAACAGTAGAACAGAAAAGATGGCCTGAAGGCATCTTGAGAAGCAACAAGACTCCACCCTTTGCAGCCTCAAAATTTCAAAAAGTAGAACTTTTCTTTAAGAAGAAAGTCACATAGCATCATGTTCCAGAAGGATGGCAACCTAGAGAATTTGTTCCTCGGGGTTAGATTTAGAATGCTCAGCAATCCACACACTTTGTGCCTACAGCCAAGAGAGAAGAGTTCCTGATGGCAGCAGATATTGGCATTATCCACATGGTGCTGGTTTTAGGTGCAAGCGGAATTCAAGAGTTGTGATGTCAGGTAGGCTTTTGCAAAGATTTGAGAAGGCCTGGGAGACCAGACAGTGTATCCCTGAGAGGGCAGTGTGTGAAGCTGTGAGTGTGAAGTCAAAAGTATAGAGGAGACCCCATAAGTTTGGAGAAGCCAGGAACATGGGTCATATGAGTAAAACAGCAAGGAAGGAACAGAGCAGGCCCTGGAGAACCAATAGGAGCTACAAGCATTGGAAACGCTGTAGCACTGGATCCACCCAAGCCCTCTTGAGTTCACATCTTGCCACAGACTGCCTTGCATGTTGTACATGGAACTTCTGGATTTAATGTTTTCCCTACTGAATTTTAGGCTTGCTTTGGTCTCATTCCTTTGCATACTTGTTTATAACTTTTGGAATGGAAGTGTCTATCTTTTGCCATTGAATTTTGAAAGTGTTTAACTTTCTTTTCATTTGTACAGGAGCTCATAAGAGTTTGTCTTAAATCTTAGAGAAGACTTTGGGCTTGAAATTTTCAGCAATGCTGGAACTGTTAGCACTTTGGCAACTCTTGCATATGGACTAAATGCCTTTTGCACAAAGGGATGTGAATGAGTCTTGAGGGACCAGGGGCAAAATATCATGGTTTGTTTCTAGATTTCCCCCCAAAGCCTCTTGTGGTCATAAAGCTTTTTATGGAGGTGGCTGAATTTGAAGTGTGATTTATTCATAGTGCAATGTTGGGATTAAGAGTACTGTAATTAAGAGTGGGTGACTTCTGAATCAGTCTACTTATTGGATTGGCATCACCATAATCCCAATAGATTGGATGCAATAAAAGAGACAGAAAGAGATTTGTCTGGTTCACTCTTGTTGCTTTTGATATCTTCTGCTACCATGAACTGTTGTCCCTCTGCCATGTGCCATCCTGCCTTGGAGCCAGTCAATTATGTACTGAAACTTCTACAAAGTGTAAGCTAAATAAATCTCCCTCCCTTTTAACTTTGGTTGTCACCTATTTTGTCTTAGCAATGAGAAAAATAACTAAGATACCTAATAAATATAAAAAGGCTGCATGTTATTGCATGATTGTTGATATAGTAATCTTATGATTATTCGTGTTGTTTCCAAATATTCAGTTGTTGCAGTTTAAGGCTCCAAAAGTGCTTCATAGCTTCATAGGTCAATGGTGTGGTTCTTATGAAAGAAAATAAAAAATTATAGTAGGCCATAGTATCATTGTATACACTCTATCACTACCATATTGTCTTTTTCCTGTCTCAAGTCTCACAGGTATTACTCTTCACATGTTTCTTGAGACCCTTGCATTGTGTCATGAACAACCAAGTAGATATATTACTTGGAAAACAATAACTATGTATAAAACCACATAATATATTTGACAGGATAACCAATGGCTACACATTGAATCTTAGGATGAATTTAAATAAGACATTTAACTTCTCTGAAATTCTTTTTGTTTCTCTCAATAGTGTAAAGGAGACCCCCTTTAGCACTAATTTTATGGAATTCTAACAGTCAGCACTTTCATGAAAAAATTTCCAAAACTATAAAAATAAGAATGATGCACATCTCAGTTTTTCTTTCACACTAGATAATTTTTCCTTTGCTTGAGTAACCCATTATACTTAAAGGAAAATCAAATCTTGTTAAATTAAATATCAGCCACCATCTTGCCAGGGCACATCAATAGAGAAAGCAACATGATACAAAGAAGGGCACCAGAGTAAAAACTTTTCTAAGTCACAGACCTTTGAAAATTCAGGAAGAAATTCTCCTAACTTCTTTTTCTTATCTCTGTAAAAATTGAGCATAGGTCTATTATGTTTCTATGTATAACCTGGGGCCAAGGGAAGAAATATAGGAATACCACAGGGAAAGCTCCTCGCCTCATGTGTCCAACTTGATTAAAACTGGGCTACATGTCCATGGCTCTCCCTCTGAGAGCTGGGCCTCTAGGGACCTCCAGACAAAAAGAATCAGCACCATTGCTGAGGATCTTCTACAGCTCAGAACACTTACGGTCGAAGTTGTGGCCAAGTAGTGTAATTTTCTCTAAGGTAGAGCCCAGGAAGATCAAGGCCTAGGCTTTTAAAATGTTATCACTTAGTGCTTCAAATCCATGGAAATGTGAGGATATTTGGGGTTAGACAAACTTGTTGAATTTCATTCTCACGTTTAGTAACTGAGGGTTCTGACAGCTACTGAAGATTGTGTCTCAGTTTTCTCATCTGCAAAATCCTGATAATATGATTTTATTGCCATTGAGCTAAGTAGAAAATTCAAGATAATACATGCAAAACTCTGTATACAGTGTTTATCATATGGTTGGTCTATGCATCAATGAAGGAATTTTGCTGTTCAAGACTATGCTTATTTCAAAAACTGATATAATGAGAGAAAATATATTCTATGCTTCAGAAAGCCAAATAAATTAATTTATTTGGAAACTGCATAGATCATAGATTCATATTTTTTCTTTGTCAAAAATAACCTGAGTTTATACGTTAAACTCTCCATAATGTCAGCTAGTACCATTGTCCCTGATGTCACTATGGTGATTATCCTCTTTTTTAAAGACGACGTCTATAAAAACGACTCTTCAGAAAACCACACATGCTAACAGCTCTTTCATTGAGTCGTCTGCCATTGTCACTGTGTTCCACAATCTATAGGTTTAAGAACTCCAGTCTGAGCATAAGGAATATATTGTTGGGTATAGGCAAGATGAACACAGAGACCATGCTCTGTTCCATGGATTTTTGATGAGGACAAATCAAGAAGGACCTACAATCTCTTTCCTTCTGGTCACTGATTTAGGGTCACTTTTCCAAACTCTCAAGCATGGCAGTTAAATGTGATGCTTTACTCCTATTGCCCCTTTCCATGTTTGCAATCTCTGCTGCTACATCCTCTCCAAATAGGACTTATGCTCCATAATTTTATCTTTGTTTCGGACTCATCTTCCTTTCTTTCATCTGTGTAAACTCTAAACTGCACATGATACACAGCTTCAATTATTTTTCCAAAGTCATTTTTCCTTTCTTTTGGTGGTAACTCCAACACTTCTAACCCTGAACTTATCATTTCTTCTCTGGTGAATACTATTCATTCAGTATTTGATATTATAAACCTGTATGTTATTTTCCAATAGTTCATGAAAGTTTCAGTTTCTCACAATTTTATTGGAACAGACTTAGATCTGGAATTGTCTGATTCTTTTTTTTTTAATGATATTCAGAATCTCCTTATTTCCAGTCTCCATTCAGGCAAACAGATTTCTCTATAAATATCCAAGTTACTGCAATGAATGGAGTCCACTTAGTCTTTGTCTGAGTGCAATGGTCTCTTTCCAAGTTCATCTCCTGTTTAGAGTGGTGGCAGCTCATAAAAGCAAGAGATGTTCTGGTACCATTTGTTAAATAAACAGCATACAGAAAACTAGTGGTCTCTTTGTAATGAGTTAATAATAATGCTGGCTATATCACCAGGTTTTAATGGTAGGGTCGAGATGAAAGGTGAAAAATCTGTGCCTGAACAGTCCAACTTCTTTCCAGCCTTCTAAAAGGACCAGTGTGATGAATTCAAATGACTCTGGGTGGATCCTAGGATCCAACAAGACATAAATTCTGCATTTTTGCAGTTTCTTTTCCTGCTTAAGTGAGACACTGAAAGATTGAGGGAAGCTATATAAATGGATTGTAAATTTCAGGGCATTGCTTATATACTTTTTATTTTATAACACTTTTTAATTGGTCAATGTAATTTGTAGTATAAGCAAATGTGTAAGAGAGCAGAAACTGGTGTCCTTATGGCTCACAAATGCACATTTTAAAAATTCAGCATGAATAAACACATGATAAAGACATGATTGAGCATTTTTGAAATGCTATCTAACTTTTCTGGTCCTCCTATAATATGACATGAGAAGTAAATGGTTCACTTTTGGTCAGTGGTAAGATTGGTTTTGGTGGAGTAGGGGCAGGCGCAGAGGTTGTGACATTCTTTCCAGGTATTTTTTAAAAACAGATAGGCAAGCAGTGAATGTCTGTTTCTTCTCTGTACAGTGAGTATATTCTCTGTACTTGTATCCAAGAGGTCTTCTCCTGGAACATACTGCACCTACACTTATTCCTGAGTAAATGACTACCCATAGATTCATATTTTTATTTGTCAAAATTGCCTGAATTTATACATTAAATTGAAAATTGAGAAAGTCAGAGATATCAAACACCATTCATGTACCTTTGTCATAACCTTCCATTCCCAGTGTTCCTCACCTTGTCCAATAATTTCACCATCAGCACCGCAACACACCACTATCACCAGTCACTTTTGAAAACTTTGAAATGTTTTTTACAAAAAGAACTGTGAAAATTATCTTTGCAAATGGGGGTAGTGCTACTTTGATGTGTTACCTATAAAAATATCAGTATTGTGCTTCAGATTCATAATAGATGAATTCAATGATCCATTGTGAAGCTCTCTTCTGTTAAACTGTTTTTATTTTTATTTTAAAGAGGATAAAACCAAGGAAAACAAAACAGAATAAAATCAGTCAAAATAAACCAGTATAAGTGATATAGGACTTCAAAACCTTATGAAATTAACAATGGTTACCATAATGCCTTTTGTTGTCTTCAATATAGCTGCAGATACCTTCAGACATAGTAAAAATTAAGCAGAACAGAATAGAGTAGAAACAATAAAAACAAAACAATGAATGCAACAAAGGACTTCAAAACAAGCCAAGAGTAAATCCAAAATGGCCACTATAATTTGTCTTGCTATCCTTTAAATACCTTCTCCTGCTATCAGATTTAACATAATCAAACAAAACAAAAGAGGATAAAACCCAACCCAACAAAATGATGAAAATGACATGGCTTTCAGGCAGGGATTGCTTCCTGATGTGGCCTAGTTTTCTCTCTCTGCAGTCTGCAGATGGGGCTGACTCATAGAGAGAAGCCTGGGTCTGACTGTCCCCACTCCAGCAGCAGCCTGTTAAACTGTTTATAACAAAAAGTTTTCCTATTTAAATTTTCTTTCATAGGTTTCAAAAATCATTGTAATGGTTAAAAGTTTCTCTCTCACTCTGTCCCTCTCTGTCTGCTTCTGTGTTTATATGTATGTATACTGTGCTCAATATACATACACTGAGCAGAGGATAAGTATGCAACTGTATGCTATATCTTCTGCTGGTGTAGATGACACCACCAAAGAGAAAAGATGAAACTATACAGTAACTGCAATTTCAAAAAGGAACTATTGAAATGTATTGAATTATTCTGCTGGGGAGTTTGGAGAAAAGCACTAATGACAAGAACATAGAAAGCTAAGAAAATGAAAAAAAAAAAAAAGAAGGATGATGGACACCAGGAGAAAAACAATGATTCAAACACCAAAACACAATATTAGTTTACGATTTAGTCCATTGCTGCTTAATAATGACAATCAATTAAATGATAAAAGGAATTTAACCAAAGTATTCAACATATTTCTTTTGAGAAGAATAGGAGGAAGTAAATAGAGATATTGAGTGAAGCAGTGAAATATCTATATTCCATGAAGACTGTATAAATGTATACATAAAAGTATACAAAGTTGGTGGATTGAGATATTGCAAAGTGTTAAAAATATGAAAGAAGTTTCCAGGAGAAAAACTGTTAGATAAGTCAAAATTAGTTGCCCCTGTGACTGCAGGTCAGATGTACAGATACACAGAAGATATGCTATTTTTAATAACATTTTATAGTATAATTTGAGTGTTTTTATTTTAAAAAATAGTGTCAAAATGACTAAAATTATGTTTTTAGAAGAACAGTAGAGCCTTAGAGCACTCCAACATTTAGAAGTCAGGCAGTAAATGAAGAACCAGAAACAAGAGCTAGAAGTGACTTCTGGCAAAGTCAGAAGTGTTGAGATGACTATATTGTCACTGAGAAGTGGCCAACAATGTACAAATGTGATGACTGTATAAACAATGATTGGACTGGACTGTGTCATTGTCTAGTTGACTTTGAATGAAGTGAAAGCTTAAGGACAACTAGAATGCACTGAAAACAAAGAAAAATGAGAAACCTTGTATAATGATAAAGAAAAAAGTTGAGTAATTTTATTTGAAGGGTAGGAAAAATGTGAGGCAATATTGATTTAGCTGATGGGCACAAGACAAATCACCTACTTACTTTATTGGTGAATGAGTATTGGCGTATCTCCACTTGGTCAGAAAATTTAGCTTCTGACAGTTGAAGAGGTTCCTTGTGGACATGTTTCTAATTTCTATATAAAATACTAAGCACAGTTGTAAGTTAAGAATGTACATCAGATTGGAGATACAGGGGTGAGAAAATTAAATATTATATCCCTAAGTGGTAAAAGTAGGAAATAATGGGAAAATAATAGGAAAAAATCATGACAAGAGTGAATTTCACTTGATGTTAGCACAAGCAATCTAACAGTTGGAAGAAAATAAGAACGGTGACTTTATTATTACCTCTGTGGGGTTGGACAAGTCAAGGAATTTCATGTTTTAATTCCTCAGCCTTGCATTCAGCATATGAACATGATAGTTCTACAGTTTAAATCATTGTTTTTGTCAAGCACTTGACTTCTCTCCATGGGAGGAGTAGTAGCATTTGGGTCCAATTTGGGCTGCCAGGCCTCAAGGATGTTCATAAAAGCCCTTTGAGGAGACAGTAGTTAAAATGAGTGGCCACAAATTTGCCTGAAATTCTATTGTTCTGAGATCTGTACTCATCATTTATACAATAAAATGATTACAGTTACTGATTCAATGTAGACCCTAGAACTACTTTGTACAGAAAGATGGCAACCTGCTGCTTCTACCTGTTTTAGAAATATATGTGTGTGGGGTATATAAAAGTTTAACTCAGAGATGACAAACTAAAATTGCTGAAAAATTTTAAATAGACTTTCAAAAGAAGTTATTAAAATAATAAGGCATGTCTTTATATGAACAGAAATTACTTCCTTGAAAGTTGAATTTAAGAAAATTAAAAAAGAACAATGAAGCTGTTATTAGTTAGAAAAATAATTAACAACCAGTTGCTAAATGTATTTCTCAACTGTATTTTTCTAAACCAAATTCTATATGCAGTCACTGCTATGTCTTTAAGAACTATTTCGTGAAGATTATTAGCTGAATATTTTCATCTCTATGATGAAATTGGGCTGTCAGTAAAAAGTTATGCTTCTTGAATATAACTTGTCCACATAGAGTGAGGTCTTTCTTGCCCTGTGTACTGCAAAAATGGGGCATAAATTCTAACCCATTTTAGAGTGAAGTTGAAAAAAAAAAGGAATTGCTAATTCATTAGGGAACATAAGCAGGAGCTATTCATGCTGGTTCCTTGGTGTCATGCAACCAAAATATCAAGCTGGTTGACTTTTCATTGGATTTCTTGTTTCATTTGTGGATTTTTCCCCAAGTTATGCTTTTCTTTTTATATGAATATGACCGTTATTTGGAGGAAAATATGTGCGTATTACATGAAGAGTCAAAACCTTTCAAGAACTTGATTTGCTGTTGTTCCTTATTTCTTTTCCATTTGTCATTATGTTTTTATTTTTGTTACACAGTCACTAAATATTAATAATTTTATCGTTGGTGCTTCTAGTGTTTTTGTAAAACTTTTTAAAAATGATATTTTGCTTCATTTTATGATTAAAAATCTGTTCAAAACTTTATATTTGAACTCAGGCTATCCATGTATTTGCTAAATCAATTTAAAACAGATATGGATGTAATTTTGGTGAAACTGTTACTATCTGAATGGGTTGAAAGAATGCCAAAGAAAGTAGGCTCACTAACAAAAAAAATATATTTCACTGGAGAACAATCTGATTTTTGAAATGTATTCTTTTAAATTAAGAACAGCTCATTCCCCCTACTGACTTTGTCCGTTGTTTATTCAACTACCACTTCATATAAAAATCTCCAGCTATTTTAAAAATAACACTATAATTTCTATGTAGCTGAGGTAAAAAAAGATATGTATGTGCAAAGATTATGTTGATTCTACCATTGGTAAGTGGTGAACTCTTATTGATCGGAACTTAGATTTACAAAGAAATAATACACCCAGACACTTCTTTTGCTTTTGATATCATTTATGTGTCAGGAAGGCAATTCAAAAATGTTCCAGGGAGATCTACTTTTAGAAAATTATACTTTTAGCCAATATGCTATTGAGCAAGAGGACATATTCTCCGTACTATCAGTTTATGGTGTGTACATTACTCTCTTACATAGAAATCATTGTGTATTTCCTTTAAATTTTTGTCTAAATGCTCCCTACTACTACTGTTTTCTTATGCTTATCTTTCTATCAGGTATCTGTAGTTGGTCACCATATTAGCACATGCAACTGAATTATTCCTTGCATCTTTTATTCTCCCACGTTGGAATTCATGTTGAGCTTGTAACTTCATTTAACCAATGCACTATGGTGGAAGTAGCATTGTACCAATTCAAGGCTTGAGCCTAAACAGAAGGAGAAGCTTCTACTGTAGTGCACTTACTAACCCATTATGATGCAGTGAAAGTCCAAAGCTACAGGGAAAGTCTACATAGAAGAGAAGTATGGTTTTGTTTGACTGCACAGTAGCTGACAACCAGCACGAATTGCTAATCATGCCTCAAAGCATGTATCGTCATGGCCCAGAGTAGCCAGACCACAGACGATTTCAGATCTTGTGATATCACCAGGATTAGAGGAATGGGTCAATTGAGTCTAATCAACTAACACAATCAAGAAATAAGTGTGTGGATGTTTTAAGTCACTAAGTTTTGTAGTGGGGTTTTATTATGTGGCAAGAATTTACCTAAACATTATGTATCAAAGGATGTGCATCAGGCAAACTATGCTTCTACCATTGTTCGGTTCTGCATTTTTATTCAGGTATGCATGTGTGTGTAGCATAAAAATTCTTCTGAATGAAACATTGCATGAAATTTTCAGACACCTATGAGACCACATCTATAGCAACTAAGTAAAAGACTGGAAAATCAAATTATGCCACAATATCTACATTCTAACAAAATTAAATGAGTGTACAGAAGTTAGGAAAACAAATAGAAGAAAGAAATACATATTCTTACCAACTATTGTATTACTTTAAATATTTCTCAGTGACTTCTCAGTCCATACATAAAACAGTTGTCATCACAAAGTCCACCCTAATATACCCCTATGAATTTGTTTATTCTTCTTTCTCTGTTCCTAGCAGTCAGTCATTCTCATTCCTTTCCTGTGTCTTAAGACACTGCAACCTAAAATCAAATTTCAACTTGTACTTGAATTTATACATCTTCTATAAAATAACTGGCTTAAGAGTCATGCATGTAACAGTATTGTTGTCTTTGAAATCTGTCACCCTTAGTT
This sequence comes from Dasyprocta punctata, assembly GCA_004363535.1. Lineage (NCBI taxonomy): Eukaryota > Metazoa > Chordata > Mammalia > Rodentia > Dasyproctidae > Dasyprocta > Dasyprocta punctata. Next base: position 15,057 of record RJWM01012766.1, read on the forward strand.
GACTTTTGGCATCTGTGGTATACCATGCACCCTGGCATACTGAATCACGTGAAAAGACAAAGTGAATCACTGTAGAACTCTGGATAACACCCTAACTGTTATAGTTGAGAAAAATAATCAGATGTATTTAAACAATGCACAGAAAGCCTACTGACAGACTGATGAGAACAAAAGATAAAAGAAAGGAGGAAAGAAAAGCATTGAGGAATAAACTGACTTTAGGAAAAGAGGAAGAAAGGAAAGGAACTGGAAGAAGAGAGAAATACACATTTTCATCAACTATTATTTTAAGATGCTTTTCTGTGGCTTCCAAGCCCAACTTTTCCTAATTTTTTTTTTTTTTTTTTTTTTTTTTTATTTGCGGCACCAGGCATTGAACTCACAACCTCCCACCTGCCTGACAGGCACATAAGCCCCTGAGCCAAACTCCCGGCCCCGGTTTTTTGAGGCAGAGTCACACTGTGTAGCTCAAGTCAGCCTTGTGCTCGCGTTGTAGCCCAAACTGGCCTCGAACTCACAATGCTCCTCCTACCTCAGCCTCCCAAGTGCTGGGATTAAAGGCGTGTGCCACAACGCCCAGCTTCTGCTTTGATTTTTATGGATATTATTCCCATGTTTTTAATTTCAGCTTTTAAAATATTTGTGATATCAAACAAGGCATCAAATAGTATTAAGCAAACACAGCACTACATTCATATCATGAATGCATGCTAAGGAGCCTAGATTTCCTTAAGGAGGCAATACCCATATATGACATATTTGTAAAAATAGAACATTTAGACCTAATCAATGGTAACATCCAGGATGTCAATATAAATAAGCCAATATGGTGCTAACAAACAGCCTAAAAGACTTAGCCTCAATAAGTTGATGAGACTAGAAGCCAGGAGCCAGGGCTGGTAGCTGAGGTTGTGATTCCATTGCTGATTGCTCAGGGCCTCCGGGTGGGTCATTTAACCTTGCCTGTCTTCAGATTTCCTATCACCAAAAAGGAAATTAAAACTGGAATCCATTCTCCTGGGTGGCGGCCTAAGAGCCAGAGAGCATCTTATCATCCTATTTATAATTGTAGACTCACAGAATTTTAGAGTTGGATGGGTCTTTAGCCACCACCAAATTAATTCGCTCCTTTTACAGATGCGGGCACTGGGATTCAGCAAGGTGAAGTACATTGCTCAAGGTCAAGTGAGCCAGTACCCCCTGACTTTTAGTCAGAGAGTCTATTGTGGTATAATACAGACTGATGTCCCCGAAGTGTCCTGTTCTTTTTTATTCTTGATGCTCATAAATACATCAGTATTCAGTGAAAACATATTTGAGAGCACAGGATTGTATCAAAACACATGTTACCTATGTCCTAATGATTCATGCACGTGTTTACTGTAACCCTTAATGCCATTTCATATTTTCCTAAAGATTGAAGGCCAGAGTTCTAACTGCTCTTGTATTAGATGATGTGGGAGGATGCCCATGCTTAGCAAGTCAAGGTTAGTTGGGAACATGGCTGTAATGCTGCTACTGATTGTTTTTCTTCAAATTTTCCTGCCACTGCATGAGAATGTGTCTCTTAAGATGGAAGAAGATCTTCAGATGGTCCAAGCTGAAGTAAAACTTAAAACCACCCAATGTGTCTTTTTTGTTGTTGTTGTTGTTGTTTGGTACTGGGAATTGAACTCACTACATTATGCTTGTCAGGCAGGCACTAGTGCCACTGAACTTTATCCTCAGCCCTCCTGGGTAGCATTTTTACAAACACATGAGATCCACACAATTCACAGTAAAAAAGTGAAGGAAATTTTATTGTGTTCCTTTTGGTTACATCCAGACTTCATGCAGCTCCACTTCATTTCTGCTGAGGTCTTCAATTTGAGTAGTTGCAAAGGCATGCACTTCTACAGTTCGTATTTTTATTTACATTTTGGAAAGAGAAAGAGAGCAGAAATCGTTTGGTCTAAGTTCCCAAGATGTCCCCTTCCACTTCCTGTAGAAGAAAGATTTGGCCAACTCCATTTTAGTGGTGCTAAATGGAAACCACAGCTCCTGATTTTGTGTATGGTAGCTTGCAAAGGCATTTTCTATAATGTATGGAATGAACTGTTTCAAGTATTTTTTTTCTTGCCACTATAATTTTTATATCTCATTTTACCTCTGTAATTAAGACAGGTCTGGTAGGTATTTAAATTAGCCCAGCTTTCATCTCTATCACACATTCATTTCAAAACTTTTATGAATATTTAATGGAGGTTTTATAATTCATGGTGATATGATGAACAGCCTTTTGGCCGTTAAGTCAATTGACAGAAAAAAAAAAATCTCTCTCTTCAGGCAGAAATAATAACGATTCTATTTCTGTTCCTAGATTGGTGATTACACAGTCACCTGTTTTCACATTAAACTTTGATGATAAATTACTCAGCAACCATGATAATATCAGAAGTTTTACTGGCCAGAACAAATTGCCAGTAATTGCTGGCAAGATAAAGAGAAAGCACTGCTTCTCTTTCCCCCTGTCCTTCCCCCAGGGGGTTGTGGCTGAGACCCCGCAATCCAACTGGTTCCAATTTCTTTTATTTGTTCTTCCCTTTATACCCTATTCTATTTTTTTTTGTTTCCTTTCAAGCCTTAATCTGTCCTTCTAGTAGGAATATATTAATATTCCATTAGCAAGGCTGCAGATTTAGCATGCACACACAGAACATAGGCTGCATAAAAACAGTTAACTTTGAGATGAATTGCAGTTCAAACAGGTTCATTTTCTACCTGACTCCCCACAGGACATACATGCACATTTTAAAATATATTTGGGGAAATATCTCTAGATTAAAGCATGCGTCAAATGATGCTGTTTTCAAAGCATCCTAGAGGTTTTATTTCACGTAAATATATCAAAGGTTTAGGAAAAGACAGTCTGATGATAATGCCTAAGTATGTATCAGAGAATTATAAAATCTAACCTTGGTATCAGAACCAGGTAGCTGGGGCATCCTGCTTTCAGTATTCTTCTCAGAACAAAACTGAAACCATAAATGGCAAGATATAAATGAATCACGTTCCTTCTTCCATCCTTCCTGGGTCTCCAAGGAGGCTATGCGAAGCCTTCCCTATGGAATATTGGGGAACTGGACATTCCGGCCAGGTTTTATATCCCCTATAATAGGGTCACAGAATCTACTGTCCCTCTTGGGAGGTAATTCTGCTGCCTAATAACTTCCACTCCAACAAACTTTTTTCTCTGATATGCAGACAATTCCTCTCTGCTCATTTCCTTCTCAGTAATGCTCCCGTTACTACCCTGAAAATTCCTCTTTGAGGGTTTACAGCCCTGAGGCAGATGCTGTGATACCATTGCTTTTAGCAGCAGCTTCACAGACCTACACACACTTCACTCTTTTAATCTGACCTCATGTATTAGAACATTCATTCCTCAATCATTTTTGTGTCTCTTCTCAATACTTGGTCCAAGTTGCATGAAGATAGGACTCGTATGAATGATAAATCTTATTCTAAAAACTGCAATGTATCAATGAGTACTTGATAATAAATACTCAAATGCTCACTGTCCGTAGTGTATACCCACACATGAACATTAGGCTTTAATATATTTCATACCCAAGATTATAAATTCTAATGGCATTCAAGTGTCTTTGGTTTCATTCAAGGAGAAATGTAAAGAAAACTCATTTCCAACTTCCCTCCCCCACACCTTCTAAACTTTCTTTGTAATGAGGTTTGCAAATATGTCCTTGGATGTGGGACAATTAGCAAACTACAAACAGAATCATATCTTATTATTAAGCAATGGAAATTTATTTCATATAAAGGCATTAAAACTAAATGTGGTTAGGTGGAGTAGTGTTGACAGTCCTTTTTGAAAAGCAAAGTAAGGTATTTTGTGAATATTTTCCTACCTCTGGATTGAGATCTTATGGCTAAACCTAACAAAGACGGAAAGAACCAATGTGGTCTAAATTTCAGATAGGGGCTGGGAATATAGCTCAGTGGCACAGTGCCTGCCCTAGCAAGCACAAAGTTGTGAGTTTGATCCATGGTGAAAAAAAAATTAAATTTCAGATAGGGTCATTCTGGAAACTGTTCTCATTAGCTTTGTGGAGGAGAGAGGGTAAAATTCACTATCTACATTTTGACACATTCTATTCCCTCTTCTTTTAAAAGAAACCCTAGAGTTGTGCTACTAAAGTGGCATCATGCAAACTGGAAGCCATAAACATCTTCTCTCTCCACTGTTGTACAGGTTTGATGCATGAAGGGTGTGCACTGTGATGCTGGCAGGAAACTAGTGCTCTCCTTTACTGTGGGCTGCAGCGCTTAATAGGCATACAATAACTGCCAACTGGGCCCACGTGCATTTTATTGCTTTTAGGTACTGAATAATTTAAATAATCTAATTCCACTGAATAGGGGTAAACTTCAGAAAGCAGATATTTACCGGGTGTTGGTTGTGAATATGTGACCACTCCGGACTCCTGAGCACGTGCTTGAACATACGTGAATTCAGGCACACACACACATATGCATATACGTGCATAAATACACACACAATCCTGCCTTGTGTTTAGATTCAAAGAACTAAAAATGTGACTGAGCAGGACTTTAGTGTTATTATGCCTTTGCCTTCAATACTTGTGCACTTTGCATTTAATAAGTCAGTCATTCTAAATTCTTTTAATCTATAAATCCTGGATCAAAAACACTCCATATATGTATAATTGAAATAAGCCTCATATAAAGGCTTTCTTCTTTCACTTTTATAGTCATAATGTAGAGGAAAGAAGTTAGTGGTGACACTGTTTCAATGGTTCTTCTGGCCTAAGTGGAAAGTCCTAAACTATTGTCTGACATTGTGGTAACTGGTGGTTCTTGTTTCTGAATGAGTACAATTACTGCACATCTATTTTTGCTTTTGTATTATGTCTTTCTTGGAAAACATATAGAAAGCTATGTTTATGTATATCTGTGTGTGCAGAGGTACATGTATTTACAGATCCACCACAGTCCAGTTTTCTGTCATGCACAGTGTAGACTGGAGTTTGAACAGAGTATTTACTGCTTTGGCTAAAGTCATGGAAGTAGACCAGATTTCGAATTCCTGGAAACTACTGAACCTTTGGAAACATAGATATATGATTTCACCATCAGTATGTGTAGTGCACAAATGTCTTTCTTTGGGCAAGGTATGAGTTGATCACAGTTGTATACACTGTAGATTACTAGAAAGGTTGTGATATACTGTGGTCCTTATAAAGTATAGCCACATATGTTTTGTTCTACATCCTTCTGTAATTCTCCCACCATTGTGCTTCAAATATAGAGATTGTGAACAAAAGTTAGAATAAAAATATAGACAAACTTCACAAGTTTAGTCTTGCAATGAAGGAGTATGAAAATCGTGCCTAATAATTCTCTACAGTCTGGGCATTGTGCTAAACTGGAAATCCACATGTGTTCGATGTTGATAGCACCCTGTGGACTAAGGACTAGACTCTATACTGGAAAAAAGGGTGGTAATTCACAAGTAGCTCACCAAAGTTTCCATAGCAATCAGTGGGCCAAAATCTAAATTCTGAGTCCAAGTCTGATCACAAAGCTTCAGACAATGTGTTTATTGTCTGCAATGAAAGATAAAGCATCAGAGTTCACACTGGATTCTAAATTCAAACTCTGTGGTTGCCAATATTAACAGCTGGAGAGAAGAACTGAGTCATTATTCAGATATACAGTTGCTTTGTATAGAGGCAGAAAAGACTGGTTCTATGAAAGTGTTTAAAGGGCTCTAGGGAGGACCTCTATTTCCCCCATGAGCTATACCACCTACTAGCTAGTGGCTTTACAGGGAACAACACCTTCCATTTCACAGAAACAGAGAAAACTCAAAATAAAATCACCCAGAGAGTTGTACTACATAGTCTGAACTACATACCTAAAGTAGAAAAGCTTCTTCCTGGGAGTAAGATTGATTAGAGAATAGAAAATCATAGGAAAACATGGGCTGGCTGAAGGTTCTTCTTAAAGAAAAATGCAGGTGGCAATAGAAATTAAAAATTGAAAAAAATTGAATCACAAGTTTTCTAGTTCAGGCGTGTCCTGATTATTTGATCAACTAGATATGGGAATAAGTGGTGTAGATAGATCATGTCCTTCCTTTTGTTTCAGGTTCCCAAAGAACATAGGTGCATGCATTTAAACTTACCAGGAATGTTCATGACTCCACTAGAAAGTCTCATGTTTACTTGGTAATGTGGTGAATTAAACAAAATTCTTATCTGTTTTTCTCAGTGAAAGTTTAAATTTTAAAGCACAAATGAAACTTTAGAAAAATAGCATAGATAAATTGCCACTCTTCCCACTCCAAGCTGGATGTAGAATTAACTAGCTGAGATATATTTAGAAAATATATGCAAGTATTATGGAAAAATGGTAGCATGTTCTTAGACAGGTATAAAAGCAAAGGAAAATAATCATAGTCCCAGCATAACAAAACTGCATGAAATCTTACTAATAAATCACACACTCCAAAAGAAGTAACTGCATTTGGCAGCAAGAAGAAACCAGGACAGATCTAGTAAAACTAAAATAACTTGCATAGAGGTGTAAGGCTCATGATCACACATAAGAAATAACTTATTGTTAGTGTAATAATAGAAATTAATTTTTATAATGATGATTCTATATAATGCAACTTTACTGAATCCACTTATTATATATAAAAGTTGCCTTTTATTTATTTTTTTCTTACCTAATTGCTTGGGCTAGGACTTCTAGTACTACATTGGAAAGTGGATAGAGTAGTCACCCTTATCTTATAAATGATCTTAGAAGAAAAGCTTTTAACTTTTTTCAACTTTTGTCATTGTAAGTTATATAATAACATTATTATACAATAAAAATGAACTATTGAAAGAAAGGCACTAAGGCAATAATTCCATGTACAATAACTTGAAACAGAAAATGTATTTAGGAATAATTTTAACCAAGAAGATGAATAATCCATACAGTGAAAACTATAAGATACTGAGGAAAGGAATTATGGAAGTTATCAATAAATGGAATGACATACCATGTACAAAACTAATATTGTTAAAATGTCCATATGTCCAAATTTATCTACAGATTCAATACAAGTCCTATCACAATTCCAATAGTATTTTTCACCAAAGTAGAAAAAAAAATCCAAAGCTTCATATGGAACACAGAAGTTCATGCATAGCCTAGATAATTATGAATAAGAACAAAGCTAAAAGCATCACATTTCCTGATTTCAAACTGTATTACAAAGCTATGGTAATCTAAATAGTAAGGTACTGACATAAAAACAGATGAACAGAGAAATGGAACTGAATTGAGAACCTAGAAATATACTCACAATTATATAATCAACTAATCTTTGACAATCAGCCAAAGAATAACCCATGAGGAAAGAAAAATCTCTTAAATAAAGGGTATTAGTAAAACTGAATCTCCTGTACCTAAAAAGAATGAATTTGGAAATTGCTTTACTCTTATACAAAAAGTAATTTAAATGGTTTAAGACTCCAGTATAAGATCTGAAGCCATAAAATTATTTTTAAAAAGAGGAAAACTATCCCTTGACATTGGTCTTGTCAGTGACTTTTGGATGTGGCACCAAAAGCATAAAAACAAAATCAAACAAAAGAGAAGAGCATCTACAGCAAACTATAAAGCAAAAAACAGCGTAGTCAGCAGAGTTAAAAGACAACCTACCAAATGGGAGAAAATATTTGCATACCCAATGGTCGATAAATGGCTAACATACAAAATATGAAAACAACTCACACAACTTAGCAAAAATAAATAAACGAATTTTAAAATGATAAAGACACCCTGATAGCTTTTCTAAGGAAAACACATGAATTATCGATAGTTACATGAAAAGATACTCAACATCATTAATCATCAGAACCATGCAGAACAAAATCACAATATGTCTTCTCATACTTGTTGTGATGGCTAATGTCAAAAAGAAAAACAACATATTAGCAAAGGTGTGGAGAAAAGGGAACTCTGATACACTCTTGGACAGATTATAAATTGGGACAGTCATTAAAAGAATTAAAGGTGCTTTGAAAAATTAAACAGAATGTATTGCTGTATGACCTACCAATCCCAATTCTGGGGCTAAATAACAAAGGAATGTAGTCAGTAAGTTAAGAGTTATCTGCATTCTCATGCATGACAAAGTTATTCAGAAAACCAAGATATTAAAAAAAAACTCTCCATGCCTATCCATGGATTAATGAATATATAATGCAGTACTCTTTGGATATAAAAAAGAAGCAAATCCTGCCACTTTCAATGACATGGATAAATGTGGGAGAAATGCTATATAACATATGCAACCGCAAAAACAAATACTGCATGATTTCACTTATATGAGGGATCTGGAAGGATAACTGACAAAAGTTGAGACTAGACCAGTGGTTACCAGCTACTAGGGGTGTAGACAATTAAGTATAAGCCAAAGAGTAAGAACTGTATAAGATTAACAAGTGCTATGGCTCTATTATTTAAACTTACTAATAATGTATTTTATACGCAAACCTCACTATGATGGTAGATCTTTCATGCTCTAATCACATGCACACTCGCACAAACACATACACAAGGTAATTGTGAGGTGATGAATGTGTTTGTTCATTTGATTGTGGTAATCACTACACAGTGTACACACATGAAATCACACTGCACACTTTGAACATATATAGTCTTTATCAATTAAATATTTTAAAATAAATGACATATATAAAAATTTAAAACTAATCTTTAACTCTCCATGAATTAACCATGGTTTACATTTTAATACTGTTTTAATATTTTTGTTTCTGCAAATGTGTCTGAAAAAATATATAATATTACCATAAGCTCATAGTTGTACTAAATACAGGGAATTGTTTTGGGTCTAAGTGAGAATGTAATACTGTATTGCTTTTAGACATTAATATCATATTGGGAATATATTCTAAATTACTAATTTATTTTTCTTAGTGATACAGAAAAAACCCTTATAGACTAATAGAGAGCAAATACTGACCCAAGGAGGTGATCCCTGAACTGTATTTTCCAGGGATACTCCGAAACATATATATGTGTTCAGGTACCTAATATCATGACAGAATGATTCTTCTCTTCTTATTGACTAATTTAAAAAATCACTTTAAATAAATTAGTCATTTTGCTTTAACAGTTTAACATATAGTTCATCACACCAGTGCAACTATGAAATGGTTACATATGTGTGACTTGTTTAGTTTGCAGAGAAGTATATTTTCAGTACTCACCTATTTAAGAGTGAGAATGTCTAGTTTATCATTCTTTATAGCTGAGTAGTACTCCATTATATAGAAATACCACATTCTAAACTGAAACAAAATCTATGTATATAAAAAATTAGTTAAGACAGTCAAAGAGAAAGAATTTTGAGTGAAAAGTAGTTTTCTCAGGGTCATCTTCAAATTTCATTTTTAACTCAAAATGTTTATTTGGAAACAATAGAGCAATCATAACAAAAAAGATAGTCATATAGCAGGTTTTTCTTGATTCATTGAGGCAAAAGTTTTGTGCTAATAATTTGTTGGATAATGTCTATATCTTTTATCCTGAACAGTTGCTGTGAATATAACAATATGCAATGTACTGATGATTGTTACTCTCTTATTGGCTGGTTGTGAAATTGTTTTGCTTTGGTTTCTTACTTTCCTTTTGTTTAAAATAAAAAAAAAACAGTTTAACATATAATCATTATCATTTTCCTGGTGTAGTACTATTCATTTTATGGAATTATTTGCCAGTATTTCTAGATTGTCTCTTAGCACCACATATTTTTCATATTGTAGTGGTCTTAAAATGGGTAAATTGCAAGTCACATGGCTAGTAAATAATATTGTAAAATATTTAGCTAATTAAAATTTTTCAATTATTTCTAAAGCATTGTTATTTTAAAATGTCATAGTTTAAATTTCTAAATTGATTTTTCTTTAACAAAATATAAAATGCAAAAAGGTAGTAGAGACTGTATCTTTCGGATGCCTTGACTTCTTTCCTAACATATCAGCCATGAAATAATAATTGGTTTTTCTTTCATCTTATATTCAACCCCTTCTTCTTACCTGAGATTTCTTTCATGTTGTCATGCAATCTTATGTGAAGTACTAAAAAGGTGAACTGAGTCTGTGCTTCATCCTCTGTTCTTGCTCTCTTCCAGTGTTTCTTCATGACTCCAGAGAACATGCAAACTAGATCAGATCATATTTTTTCCTTAAAGCATGCAGTGGTTTCAATTGTCTCCAGAAAGTCGCTTAGCCCCAGCCTAGTTCTTTGTTCTTTGCACTGTTTTTCTGCCTACCTGGGATGAACTGTGTTTCTTCTTCAGACTAGCTTCCACTCATACCGCAGAAGTCTGTATAAACCTTTGCAGGATCAAGCCTGGATGACCTTCTTAGGAAATCCTTCATTTTCCCAATCTCTTCCAATGAGAATGTGCTGCTTCCCTTCAGAGCATGTAAAGCATAGTGTCTCAACTGTTAACTTATTTTTTGCCTGATAATACTATAAGCTTATCAAAGGTAAAGCTTTTGAATTATCCATAAATAAATCTTCACCACTGCCTAAAGTCTCAGTCTGTAACTAATGCTTAGTAAGGGCTTACTAGTTAAATTCATCTATTTTTTACACTTTGTAGGACCTAGACTACATTAATCAGATTAGAAAGTGTTTTTCCTCTTTTCAAGGCACAAAATTTCATGTCAAACATCAAAGGAGGAGTACCAAGTCAAAAACCAATGAAGGGAATGAGGATTCCTTTTCTCTGCACAAGAGAGAGGAATGTTCAGTGTCCACCAGTTAATTCTCTGTTGTTTTTCTCAAGGGTGTACACATAAAGCTGCTTTACTTGTAACAAAATAGATTTTTTGGCTAGGCACCATTAACAAATGTGTTAAGTCCCTGTGACAACTGATTAATTTTAGTGTAAGGTTATGAATATAAAGCAATGAGTGTTGGTATGTAATGTGCATTTTAATGATGTCACAGCAAAAGTAAAGGATGAGAAAGATAATTTAATTTGCTTTCTCTGAAAGGTCAGTCCTCCCGAGGTAAAAATTGTCCCTTAGGGTACCAGTGCCTTTCTCAGCATCCTGCCCCTTTTGCTGGCTCCTCTGTTCCTTAGGATGGGAATATTTATATTTAAATACAGTTAGAGTGTGTTGTTTGAAACAAAAAGGGGTTGGTAGAGGAACCAGAGGATACTTCATGTTTTTAAAATTAATAAGTCTGTATTTGTTGCATCTGTGTGTGTGACCTTGAGTCCTTGATTCCATCATTATTTCAGCACAATTTAAGTTACTTTAAAGTGTACAGTTCAGAAAAAAGAAATACATATAATCATTTAAGTATATTTCTTAGTCCTCACAACTTCATTCAAAACTGAAAGTTTTTCTTGTTTTTGTTTTTGTTTTATTGTGCATCATTTGGCCAAAGCTTGTAGCAAAGTGTTTAAGGGCGTATCTTGTCTCTGGATAGGATTGAATCTTTTACAATTGCAAAATCCAACAGAAGTGTCCTCACAAACCTTGAACTCATATGGATTTGTAGAAGCCATGGATTAATATCTGACTTCACACATATCAGTAAACATTCAATACACAGCTTAGTGAGACCCACAAACAGTGAACCAAATACTCAAGACTTAATTGTTTGTAGTGGAAATTTCTTTAAACAAATAAGTATTAAAAGTTTAAGTTTCACAGATTAATGCATAGAAGAAATCTCAATAAAATATCATCAATCAAGTTATCAAAAATTATAAGTATAAGGAAGGAGATGATCTTCGATATTCAAACTGTCACAAAATTGTGCATTAAATGAATGATAAATAATGTCTAAAAGATAAATGAACATTCAAAGAATAAACAATATACTGTAATTTGAGTTCACTAGAAACAGCTTTCCAAGGGGGAGGGATTTTTACTAATGAGGGATATGAGCATTTGAGTGCACCTGAAGAGTTTCAGAATTTTAATATAATAAAAATATGCATTTAAAATACAAACATTAAAAATATACAATATGTATACATTCAATATATGAATATATGTAAAAATGTATAAGTGCAAATTTTATTTTAATGTATATAAAGATGAATAAGGAGAATGTTCCAGAGAATGTTCTAGAGAAACAGTTGTGAAGCTGAATAAGAGTGAGTGAAAATATTGAAATACAGGTAGGTCCACATGAAGTGTAGAAAGTTTCAGAGACACTTATATGCATATACTTACTGTTTGGAGGAATTCGTGTTCATAATTGTGGTGTCCTTCCTTACGTCAATAACATAATTCATATTCAGACTGCACTATGTGTGGGAAGGAATAGGAACTCTGAGTCTTCCTAGCACAAGAGTCCACTTACAAATGAAAAAGACACATTGCTGTCATCAAGTGCCCCAACCAAATCAGATTAATGCATGGATTTCAGGAGGGGATTTGATGTGACAGAAAGAGCAAAGAAGTCAGCAGCCTGGCATTTGAGTTACTAACTTTGGCTTACTAATTGCCTACATGAAAAGTAGCAACCTATTTAACCATTCCAAGTTTGATTTTCCTTATCTGAAAAGTGGAGATAATAAAATTGACTCTGAGGATTTATGATAGCATGTGAAAAATTATTCTTCCAATCAGGAGGTGCTTTCCAAGTACAAGTGTTCTTATCCTCTGTGAAGAATTATTTGAAAAGTTTCATCAAGGAAGGACTGTTGGTAAAGATAAGTTTTAAGCTAGAGCTAAAACATTATGGTCCCAAATGCATGCTGGTGAATATTTGAAAGTCAAATTATTTGTATCACTGTATCATAGCAGAGAATTTCAGGCCTTAGAGATAAACTGTGAAAATGTATAGAAGTGAATCTGATAAAACCATCCCTTAGTTGTTTAAGGGGTCTTGGCAAATTGTAGATCTAATAATAATGTTTGTGGAAAAGAGAAAGCATGTTTACTTTTTTAAAGAAAAGTAAGCTATAATTTTTTTTAAAAGTAAACTGTACTTTTTTTAAAAAGTAAACTATAATTGACAGTAAAATAGCCTCACATACACAAGTCAAGCAAGCTTACTTGTTTTAAACGGCAAAGTGAAGTTAGACATCTGAGCTGATGCCCCTGTGTTGGCTCATCCCGTAGTGACCGTGTTCACTTAAGTGTTGAGTAGCTGGATAGGAAAGAACAGGACCTGAATGGTATTTAAAAAGTGAAATCACTGATTCAGCACTGCTACCTTTGCCTTCATGGAAAAAAGACTGTATATTCGGTGACAGATACACAAAAATGGAGATTCAGATCTTCCCTTATTGCATAGTTCCCTTCATATCTTCAGTGAAGCCTGGGCTATCATATATTTAATAAACCAAGAGCCAAACCCAGGAAAACCACCTCAAGTGGGAGTGAGATGAAAAAGAAGATACAGGCAAAACAATTGAGCTTTCTAGACAGAATTATTAAAACTGTTAAAATTGTTTGCCAGGTAAATTTCTATAATTCCTATCATATTGTCTCCTAACTTCATGACTAAACCATTGCTTTCATATCACTTGTCTCAAATTTGTTCGATCTTCCTTTCCATCAAGCTATTACAATCTCAGGAAAATATGTTAAAATCCACTCCAAATAACATCTAAAGAAAAGTTACCCTTTTATTTGCTATTATAACTAATAATCTAAGACTCAAGAGATTAATTCAAGCTAGTTCTTTTCTCATTTGACATAATAATGTCTGTAGTAAAGTATAGAAATAAAGCTCAACTGTTAGTCCTGCATGGAAATCAAGACATTTACGAATTAGTAAGGTAACAGAGAATTGAAGAATAGAAGATATCCTTAAATTGGGAAGACAGTAGTGATCTCAGATATATGCAACTGAACAAGAAGGAGACTATATGTACGATGAAATAATATACAGTGAAATAATATAAGAAACACAAAGTAAATGACGCGCTTTGGACTAAACTTAGGGGTGAAAAAAAGGACTAAGGAATTCATGCAGATGTCATCAATTTTTTGAGTAACACAAGCTAAACCTATTGACATTTTGGCAAACTATGTAGAAAACATTATTCTCTAAAAAATGTTCTGTGGTAGAGAAAAATATATAGCCATCAATGTTGCTTCTCAAAGCTTCAATCTAGCTTAAAGACCAATGTGGCTAAGTTGCTTTTCCCAGATAAATGAATGGCAGTGATCAAAATGTTAAATTTGGTAGCTCACGAAGAAACAATCAGATAGTATTCAGTCACTTTTTCTTTCACTCTGGAAAAGAGGACCCTGAAGCCTGGTAGAATGATCAGTAATATGGGACTTTGCCAGAAAAACAAGTTCCAGTAAGACTAAATTCAGAATAAGTACAGGCAAGTATAAACACAAAACAAAATAAATATATTTCCCAAATCTTGTATTTTAGGAAGTAACTAATATATTGACAGTAATTTATGCAATATCAAAATATGCATCAGCCTTCAATCTCACATAAAATAACGTAAGTATCATCAGTTTTTAGCAATTGATAGTAATAAGAATTAGGCAAATCAAGGAAATGAAAAGTTACCATCCTTTTGAAGTATTTTTTTCCCCACTGGAAATTGAAAATAGTTTTCTTTATACACAAGGGAAGATATGTTAGAAGAAAAATTAGGTGTCCATATGCAGTATGTTAGCCACCCCTTACCCACATGCTTCAATTTATGCACATCATAATTACTTTTTTTGACATAGGTACAAAAAGGAAGTATTTCCATGGGAAGTTGGAAGCAGCTATCTTCTTAAGAGATTTTTAGTGAATTATTTTTTTATATTTGTTGGGTATAGATAACAAAAATGATCTTACCTACAAAAATCTAATTTAAAGATAAAGAAAATACCTCCCCCAAATTTTTTCTTATAAGAAAAATGCAGTCTTATTCCCAGAATTGAAGTCTCTAATTAAACAACTCTAAAGGTTACTATAGTTATTGAGACCTAAATGAATGCTGCATAAAGTTGTGTAACATACAGTTTGTGGAGTCTGTATGTGACAGCCCTATCCAGGTCACTCCAGGGATGAGAAGTGCTGACCTGCACACCTTGTCAGTTTGTGGGAGAATGATTTCCACCATGCACGTGGTCAGATAACTGGATTTGTTAGATAATCAGTGAATACGAGACATATGGATAGGTCCTCTCCAAAGGTTTAGGATTTTTAACCTCATTTTTAGTATGGAAAATTTTAAACCAGCATTTCAAGAGGAGAGTTGATATGCCTTTAGTAAGTTACTTACTGTCTCAGGCTCTCCTCTCCAGCCATATTCTTGATAAATTTTTCTCTTGAACAATTACTGATCAGTAACAAATCTATGTGCTTTAGTCACATATCTCACTTGAGTATAATATTTGCAATTTTTCAAATCAATTCTACACGGCTATTTCATTTGATTCTCCCCATAAATGTGTTACTTCCAGGCCAAATGGTGGAATCAAGAGTCCAGAGAGCTAAGAAATATGGCTCTGTTCAAAATGAACACTAACACCAGCGGTATGATGATGCCCTACATTTTCTCTCTCGTTATCTATTTTTCCTGTCATCGACACCATGTTCTTTCCCCTCCACATCCTTAAGCTCTTTTTATTATTCAGGTAACAACAAACATATAACCAGTTGTTTGGTTTTTTGTTTTGTTTGTTGTTTACAAAAATATTAAACCAAATATTTAAGTTAAATAAATTCACTTTTCAGGAAAGAAGGGAGACAAGACACTTTTCATGATGCTGGATTAATTCATCAAATTTGGGCAACATCTGCATGACTCAGTCCAGATATAGACTCCACCTTCACCAGTCCAACTCCAGGAGTCCACGTTTGTGCTGCAGACCCCTACATGTGTGCCTCCTCTTCTTGCCACGCCTCTGGGACCACAGCTTCCTATCCTCTACACAAATAATCTGCAGCTTTCCAATGAGGCATCGCCCTCTAGCCAGTTAATCAGCACCCTCTCCCATTGCTGCACCCTGGCTAGGTTAAGCATACAGTGTCACTATTAAGCCACAAACCAGATGTCATGTCATACATGCAGTTTCACAGGGTGGTTTTAAGAGGGACAGCAGACTCCCAACCTTGTGACACTGTGATTGCTGGTCCTGTGGACAAGCAGACTAGAATCTCATTAGCCTCTTTCCTGGGAGAAGTATTGCACACTAAGCATCTGTCTTTTTTGATTGTAGTTTTTTTCCTGGGACTTTGAGGAATATCTCTCTAATTTAAGGGCCTTACCATCACTCTAGTTTTTAGTGTGGCTGAAA
Organism: Dasyprocta punctata; assembly: GCA_004363535.1. NCBI lineage: Eukaryota > Metazoa > Chordata > Mammalia > Rodentia > Dasyproctidae > Dasyprocta > Dasyprocta punctata. Next base: position 31,403 of record RJWM01012766.1, read on the forward strand.
TACAAGACTTTTCAAACCATTTTTGCTTCTCTGGCCAGCACTAATACTACCAACAAGTTTCTCCTCACTCACATTCAAGTTTTATCATTGTCCAATCGAATTCCATTTATGTTTGTATTCTCTCAACACATCAGAACACTAAGTATTATATTTATCTTGGACAAGGCTGGGTGCTGCTTTTTATGCTCATCTATTTCATGATGTTCAACCAATGTGCTTCCTGTGCCAGAAATCTCATCTAAACTGAGGTTCCATAACACATCAGATCTTGTTTCCAACTGACTACCTTCCAAGTGTCTTGTATATATCAGCCTTCCATACTTGGTCAGTTACTACAATTACATTCTATGTCTGGACCTACCATTAGCTATTAATAAACCTTAGGAGAATAAGTATGTACCTCTCCTCTACCTATAAACTTTACCATAGCAAGAAGGACATGAAAACAAAAGGGAAGAACCATTCCTATTGTTGTCTGCTACCCATTATTGTTTTTGTAGGGCTTTGTAGAACAGCTGCAACAATCAGTCAGGGCAGTCAGACATGCTTTTAATGGTTATTCGAGCTGACTTCATAACCCTTTTCCTTAAAATTTATTCCATTTCAATAATAAGTGGAAACATTTACTCATTTTCAGGCACTGGCTGAAAGTTTATGTGGGTAGGGCCCTGATTCCAACAATGAAATTTCTTCTATGAGAAAGTTTTCAATTAGTCTTGGCATTGTGGATTGCCTTTTTAGGAGGAAAGCACAGTGATCAGGGTTTTTAAAAAAGAACTGATAAACACTGTTAATTAAAATTATTTTATGTGCCAAGGATAGTGGAATGAGTTTTCTTTTTCTTTATTTATTTATTTATCTATTTTTGGCAGGGGCTGGGGATGAGTTTTATAGGCATAAACATACAGAATAATCAAAAGAGGTCCTTTCGTCCAGAAAAGTTTAGGCAGCAATTGAGACGACTTGCGAAAGGTCATAATTTTACTTTTGAACGATGAGACCAGAACTGAAATTGAAATGAATTTGAATGTCAAAACCTGTTTTGTAGGTGATGAATAATCAATGTATCAAGCAAGTGGCTCCCTATAATGCTTAATTTATTAAAATGCAGATAGTTTTTGGTTTTTGTTTCATGAATCATTTAGGTCACGAGCAGTAATATACCAGAAAAGAAATTCATCCTTTAACCCCAGATAGATCATAATGGGTTCTTTGTTATAAGTTTCCTATCAGATACATTTCTTTTAAGACAAAAACATTAAACTAGGGTCTTAGTTACTTTTCTTGCTAAGACAAAATACCCAATACCTGAACAAAGGAGGAAAGGTTTATTTCAACTCCCAGGTTGTAGAGGTTTCAGTTTATATTTGGCTGATGCCAAGGCAGAGTGGCATGGCAGAGGGGCAACAAAGAAGAGAAACAGTTCATGGTGTGGTGTGTCAAGTAGAAGGCATAAAACAGCAAGCAGACAGTAGAGAGCCTGCATTTCCTTTTTATCCCAACCAGGCTACCAGCATTTTGGGTTGTGTCACCTAGAACTACTTTGATTCCAATTAGTGGACTAATTTAGTGCCACACTACCTTAATCCCACTATCACACACCCAAGATCCAGCCAACTTCTAGACACAAGCCATAAAAACTAGTAACAATAACATTTTCTTTATCAACAACCACGTCAGGCAGTATGCTCAGAATTCTCCATTAATGATTTAAGCCACTGTTGCCAGTGAAGCAATCATTTTCATTGTCCTCTAAGTAGGCTCTGAAGCTCAGAGGTCAGTTTCTATTTTGTAAAACATATGGTAAAAGATACAGCTGGCCTCCATGACTGATGAAACATCCTCTACCTGTTCTACACCAGAAACCTGCCAAGGCTTGCTTCTCCTCTTAATGAACTAATGCAATAGAATAGTTTCTGGACCTAGATTGAAACTTCCCACATGCCCCTTAAAGAGCCTTTAAAAAGTTGATTGCTTGACTCTTTTTCATGCCAGATGGCTGATTCCACATTACTATCAGCTGTGTGCTGTTCTCCCCTTTCACAGCTAAGAGTTCATGCTAGTAGGTCCATGGACCATGCCTCATGCAACTCACTGTGCTCAGTTCCTGGTATCACACCTGGTGCTTTGCAGGGGCCCAGTGATGTTCACTAAATTTTATTGCATTATACAAAGTGCTGGGGATGTGTGACACAGGAATTCACTCACAGACACAGAATTAAGTGTCAGTTATTGGTTGTGTAACTTGGGGTCCTTACTGCTTTATGGCCCTCAGTTTCCTCTCCTATTATTGTGGAGATCTATTGAGAGAAGATGAAGGAAACGCCCAAAACTCACCGGTCATAAAATCAAATCTGGATTCCTTTTGCTCTCCCCTTCTCCTGTCAGGCTAATTTTGAAGGTGACTTTGGAAGATGCATGTCCTTTGAAATCCAGACATTCCAGAAATTCAGAGCCTTCTTAGATTGCAGCTCTTCTTAGATGTGTGCTAAGTGGCCTGAAGCCATTAATGATTCACTCATTGGTCTTAACAAGCTAATATGCCCCCAAAGGTACCTTCCCAGCACAAGCAAAGGCAAGCAAAGGGTTGAACCATTTATTCTCTGAATTTGATTGATGTCGACAGGCAATCTGGACAGCTGAGGTCCAAATGCAGTATTTTTTTTCCTTCTCCTTCATGGCAGGATTGATTTTGGCCTGAATCATCTAAATAATTGCCTTTACTCCCTTAAGACATGCCTTTCACTTTGTGGGTGTAGACAACTATAGAAAACAAGTATTATTTTAACCTCTTCAAAACATGGAGACTCTCAGATACAGAGAGGTTAATTGATTTGACAAATGTCACACAGCTCCTCAGTCACAAAGCTGAGAGACAGCCTCTAGGTCGCCAAACTACCCCTCCTCTCAGCACATTAAAGAAACTGCTACAGCTGCTTCCACATATCTACACTTTAAATAGCAATAATAATTTTAAGATCACATATTTCTTACTTTTGAGTATAGAAAACCATAGTTTGAAGCTGGTATAATGAAATAGTCACATGTGAAAATTTTTTATTATTCACATTACCTAAAAGTCTTTTATTTTAAACTTGTAGTTCAGTAAAGCAGACAATAGATGATTGGAAAATACACAAAGTATTAAATTCCTTATGTTATCAAATTACAATTAATGTGATTGGAAATCATAAATTCATTTGCTCAATGTAAGTGTTTTTGATGGTGTTTCTATAGGCAAAGTACCATGTGGTAGAAAGATAAACACACACCTTAGTCTCCCGTTGAAACCCACATCTCTTAGAAGTTAGTGAAATGCTGCCCTGGGGAGAAATGATTGTGTGTGTGTGTGTGTGTGTGTGTGTGTGTGTGTGTGTGTCTGTGTCTGTGTGTGTGTGTGTGTATGTGTGTGTGTGTGTGTGTGCATGTAGGGCTTTTGTTTGGGATCTTTGCTGTCTGTACCACCACCAATGCTGAGGAATGACAACTATAGGAAATGAGTTCCATGTACAAATAGTGAGATAATGTAGAACAAACAAGTTTAAAAATAGTGAAGTTCCATATGAATCAATTACTATAAGAGAGAAAGACAAGGCAATGGTTAGTCTCATCTCAGGCTGCACATTAGCACCATCTCTGTGGAGTGAATGCTAAGCACTGCGTGAATCTAACACAGGGAAAACCCTGTCTGTATTGATAGGTGAGAAATACCCCTTATTGGGGCTGAGTTTGGTGAAGGAACTTGTGCTTGCATGGTTCTTTACTTTTGTGCTTACAAACCTTATGCCCAAGTTATAATCCCATTAAAATCCCTTATAATTCCATTATGTTGTGAACTGATAATTTGAAGTCCATATAGGTAAGTTCATTATTTTGCATAAGATCACACAGCAAGCTTCTCTGTAAGAAAAGAACCTATAAATAAGAGAAAAGAGACTAGAACTGCCTTCTAAAAACATAAATGTAAGATCAGAGAATAGAGAAAGGAACATTTCACAATGATCCACTGGCCTCCAAATCGTGGAGGAGGATGTAAACTGAAGCCAGTCCTGGGGTATCTGAAACTTGTGATTGCCATTCCCTGTTTCTCATCCTCACAAGCAATGGAAAGTTCTTGCACAACACATTCTGTGTGATTTAAGTAACCAATATATTTCTTCTAGGATTATTTCATAATATTTAAACTCTATGAAAGATAGAGAGTCTAGGGACTAGATGGGACTCAGGAGACCTCAAATCTGCTCTTAGTTTGGAGATTGATTTCCTCCATAACTCTGAGCAAATCGCTGAATTTCCTATAGCTACCCTATATTTAAAATTGGAATAATGCCCCTTAAAAATGAAGAGATTATACTGACAATGTATGTTACTATAAAGGTTAAAATGCCTTGAAAATTTAAGACGTTTTCTTCAGACTGTTTCTCTGGTGGCTATTATCAGAAAGGATAGGCTATAAGATAATTAGTCAATAAAAGTGTTCTTGATACTGAATTGGCAAAATAGCAAGAACAAAGACATACTGCAAAATCCTAAGAATTTCTTGGAGATCATCAAGTTAAACAAGTATGATGAGTATGTACAGGTACATTCATACTAAATGGAATGGAAGCATTGTTTGCTGAAGAATGAACAGGTGGCTCACATCTTAAAATTGCAAAATTTCAGAGGGAAGAAATTTAAATTTTGCTACAGATATGTGTTGTAGTCAGGTTACAAGGAGAACAAGACAATACAGGACACATAATTTACAAAATTATTTTATAATAGTCACTCAAAGTGCAGGAAATCTGTTCACACACTAAGACCCAAGGAAGATAGCTGAGGACCTGAAACCCATAGCAGTGTCCTGCATGAGTCCAGATGAAGAGTTAGAACCCATTACAATGTGCCCCATGAGTCCAACTGGAGACCCAGAGCCCACAACAATGACTCATGCAAGTCTGTTTCACTTATCTGTACTGGGAAGGCCCAAAGGTCAGCAGTGAAAGCTAGAAAGACTGTGCCAGTGGGTTGAGGGTTCCGTGCCAGTGGGCTGAAAGAACTGCTCTGGAGACAGGAAGCAACGCTCAAGGTAAGAACCAGATCTCTGCTCCAAAATACCACAGCCATCCTCAGCAACAAGGTCCTGAGCTTCTCCGGTGATGAGAACAGCCGAGTTCATATCAGGAAGCCAACGTGACAAGTTTCTCCTGGAGATTGTACAGCACGCCCTCTTCCCCTCCAGAGCCAGGAATTGGTAAAGCCCAGAGATCTCCCAAAGTGAATCGCAGCCGTTCCCAGAGACAGCAAGGTTCCGAGCTCCTGTGATGATGAGAACAGCCAAGTTCATATCAGGAAAGAAGTTTGACAAGCTCTTCCAGGAGAACCAACAACACTAAACACTTCCTTTCCAATTCTCCTTTTTATCATGGTGACAATCCTCAGGTGGGCCATCCATGCTTAGCATCACACTGATTCAGTTCAGCTGGCATTATAAGCTGACCACCAGTTACCAATCCACAGCAATGTGGGTCTTTACTTTGACTGGATACTTAATTAGCAAGACAAAAAAAAAAAAAAAAAAAAAAAAAAAAAGACAAAAAGGTTGGCCATTCCCATAGAGGAGAGCATGGATAATGTTCATGTATAGTGTAAAATAGTGCTTTCTGTTTTTGTTAATTCATGTACCCCAGTGCTAGTAACTTCACCATAACTATAAGTCATGTGTCAGTGAATGCCAACATAGTCAAGGAATACATGTGAAACTGAGTTACTATCCTAGAAGAACTTTGACTGCCTTACAGAGGGGAGAAGATTCCTGATGGATTTTAGTGGAAGATAACTTGGAAGAGTAGGTTGCAGCCAAAACTGAGGGTAAGACTAACAGAAGAACCACAGTCAAAGTACAGTATAAGGATTCTAACCAAATGCTTTTTCTTCCTTTTTTGGATTTGTTTGGTCCCCTACCCCCAATACTGGGGATTGAATCCTTGGCTTCACTCCTACTAGGCAAGCCCTGTATCACTGAGTTATATTCCCAGTCCTTTTTATTTTGAGACTGTCTCTCTAAATTGCCTAGGCTGGCCTTGAACTTGAAGTTCTCCTTCCTTAGCCTCTGGGAGAAGAGCTGGGATTGCAGATATGTGCCACCACACCCAGGAAAGAAAAATTTCTTTACCTGGGATTGATAGACTCCTAAAAAAGGGAAGGCTTATAGAGGAGTTTTGGGGAATCCTTAACACTTTCCTTAAATGACTTGCACAATTGTATATATATGAACTTTTCATGACTGAGTTTAACTTTCTGTCAGAAAACCAAATTGTTATGTGGGTGACATAAAGTAAGAGTTTCTGATGGAGGTCCTGAATGACTTTTAAATGCAACAGTTTTGTTGTAAGAGGAATCATTTTCTCATATGCTGTTAATGCATTTGGATATTCATTAAATTATTATATGTAGTTCTGTTATCATATACCTCAAATATACATGATTGCCATATTGTAAGAATGTGGATAGTGACAAATTCCAATAAGCTTGTGGCCCAGTCCCAGTAAGACTGTAGATGACTTTGTGAGTACGAATATGTCTTAACCCATGAAGTAATACATCCAGGTATTATAGTTTATTTTCTGCTAGGAAAACACAGTATTATTTCATAGAGATATTCTCTTTTGCTGTGTGCTTAAATATCTTTGGCATTCAAGTATACCCTCAAGTGCCTTTAAGACATTTCCTGTACTAAACTTAGTATAAATATGCCCTTCTTAAGGAGATTCCAAAGTAGTCAAGACTATTAAGATCACATCTTGGAAAATATCTCTGTCTTTTTGTCCAGGCTGAAATATGAGACTTTTGCCTTGAACATCTTAATTAGACATCCCTTAACTAAAACCAGAAATTATAAAAATAGTATGTCAGCACAAAGATTTTAGGTAAAAAGGCATATATTCCCTTTAAAATTAAAATAAGCAGTAGGGCTGTAGATTGGCATTACCATATCCTCTGAGAATTTTGGGTGGTAGTGACAGTCTCACAGTGAAAAAGGATTACGAATTCATCAAATATGTTACAAACATGGTCACAAATACCTCTTCTTATGAAAATTAGCTCAGAAATACTGGTTAGAAACATTCTAAAACTCCATCAGTTTTACTTGTAGTAATTATAAAAGATGCCTTTCAGTGAATACTTCTCAGCAAGATGGGACCATATTATTGGAAAATTCTGATTAACATTTGACTCACTCTAAGAGATGGAGAATGTACTATTCTTGACAATTTTATCAACAGAGTTTACTAACAGTTTCCCAAAGAGTGCAAGTGCATATGGTCTTCTCTTCACACCGAAACTTAGAACTTCCAAGTATCCTATCTGTGTTCAGTATGGTTTGCTGTAGGATAAAACTCCCTATAGCATAATGAGGATGATATCAACAATGTCAATTACAGTGACATGGACATGCAGGAAGAACATGTTAAAGTTATGACATTTCATACCTACCATTTAAGGCATCACTGGGATAGGTAAGGCTTGATTTCAGATGAATTAAATTTAGAATCTCTAAATATCTTATGCACTAGCTGGGGAGGGTGAGAGATATCTTATCTGGCAAAGAAAAATACGTAGATATTTGCCTAGACTTTTGGTGATACCAGGAGTTTAGCTCTAGGACTTATGTCCAAATAAGTAGGCAGAGCATTCTGATCTTAAAGACTTAAATCTTATTCTGGTCCAAGTAGGATTCACAGTTGTGAAAATGGATATTTTATATGTATTCACATGGGCTGAGAGGTAGGAGACTCCAGCTTATGGTACCTCTGACCACTGATGAAAAGTTGTTGATGCGGTAGCTGGATCACATAGGAAACAAATATGAAAATAACTGTTCTCAGTCATCTTGGTTTAATGTGGAGCCTCTCAGACCTGAACCAAGGAAGGGATAGAAGAGCTGTGATACATGCCAGTGGACCACAGGTTTCGACAACACGATCCACAGATGAACCAAAATTTTAATTACAGAGAACGATGAAACTTCACGAACAGAAGCTGTATAAGCATCTGATTGTTTTTGTATGGTCCAGTCAGCTTTCTGTCAGTATGACCAAATACTTGATAGTAAGAGGTTAAAACAGAAAAGATTTATTTTGGTTGTGAGTTTCAGGGATTTTGTTCTTTGTTCACATTGTTTTTAGGCATGGACAGAGGCAGAAAGCTGATGGGAGAATGGTGTGCTGGAGCAAGGCTTCTCACTTCATGGTAGCTGGAGAGAGGAAAAGAGTACAAAAGGAAGGTAATAGAGGACAAAATATGTCTTTCAAAGCCACACCTCCAGAGAACTGCTTCATCCAGTTAGGCTCTACTTCCTAATAAGCTCATTGAGCTCTGACTCATCGATGGATTAATCCATTAAGGAGGTTAGAGCCTTTCTGATCCAATCACTTCCCCAGTGCCCATCAACTGACCTTTAACAAAATAAACCTTTTGGGGGACATTTTGTATCCAAACAAGAACACTGTGCATAGCTTCACCAGGATGGTGGTAGCTTCTCCAAGAAAAGTACAGCTAAGTCTATGCTTATTTATTACTCAAATATTAATGATTTACTCTATATATTATCTATACTAAAGAAGGTATCAGTGATCTATACAGTAATTTTAGCTCTATGTTATATATCTGATCTTTTATCCAGGACCAACCCCTGTCTTCCAGGTGCATTGACATGTTGTCTCATCCCAAGCACTCAACTACACATTCATCCCATAAAATGCCATGGAAAGTCAAAGCTGTATGATGCAATGAAATATTTGGTGTGAGTTGCAGACAGAGACATAAGACTGTGAGCATTTTAAGGAGTGACATGACTTAACTAGACAAATACCTTTAGTTAAACTAAAATTGGGAGTTACTCAGGTTTTGGCCACTTGTAGCCTTTGGGTTCCTGCTATGTACGATCAAAACATTCTGATTTAGGTTAAAAATATCCAAAGGAAATCCAGGAATCATAACAATAAGGTCTTAGACTTCACCTGGATGTAATGCTTTACAGTACTCAGAATACTATCTTCGAATTAGACAAATTGGATTCACATTATTTTTGTCTTGGAATTGGCCCTCATATCAATGTCTCCAGCCTCTGACTGGCGACCTTCCTGCACATTGACTTCTGCCCTTTGGGTCTACTTAGCTAATCTTCTGATTGCTTCCTTTAAAACTGACCTTTCATCAAGTGAACTTAGAGTACCTAAGGTAATCATCCTCTAACTATTCCATTTTAAATTATTTTAGCATGTATCAGGTATGTTTCAGTCTGTCATCTCTCTCACTTGAACTACCAGAGCTTTCTCTAATCAAATGCTCTATCTCCTCATTAACCATCTATCGAAGTTCTGGCATTAAATCAGATTCTAGGCTCAAGGACTTTTTCTAAAGAGAGTTTAATAAAGAGGCTCCTCAGAGGTGAGAGACATGATAAAGAAGCCAATAGGCATCCTGAAGTTCTCAAACTAGTAACAGCAGGAAACTTACCATCCATGAAGGAATCTAGTGATAGCTGATGCCAAAGAAGGGCTGTGTGATAGATGTTGTGTCCACAGGAGGAAGCTCCTTCATAAAACTGTGGAGAGACTTGAGGAATAACACACCAACTATCCCTCCCTCTGAGAACCTCGATCTCTTGTCAGTGCCTTCCTGGTCAAGACCCAACCAGAGGCCAGAAGGAGAAATCCTAGTCAGTGCAGTCCATGTAATCAACCTGCAGAAACAATGTCAGTGAGAGCAAAGCTAGAGTGAGTGATTTAATACATTGTACTTGATCTGATCACCACAGTAGTTAGACTTTCCACACACCTCCCCATAATCTACATAATAGAGCCCAAGCCTGAGACCAGGGCCTTATTTGCTTTGTCAAATTGACATCTCTGGTCTTAGATTCACATACTCTTTGCCTCTTTGACTGATTGTTTGATTTTATGCAGTCGTGGGTATTGAAACTATCACCTTCACTCTGAACTCCAGCTTCAGAATTTTTATTTGTTTATATTTTAAAATTTAAAACAGGGTCTCACCATTTACTAAGTTGTCTGGGATAAGCTCAAATTCATGATCATCCTTCCTTAGTCTCCCCATATGCTGAAATCACAAGAGTGTACCACCATCATACTTGGCTTTGAATTATTTTTAAAAATTATACTGAATACTTCTCTAGTTTTAAAGAAAATGTCATTTAACTTTCTTCCTTTAGTCATTGGTCTTGAATTTTTTTCTGGAATATTCTTCCCTCTCTCTTACCAACAGAATTCATATGCCACCTCCTTCAGGAAATCTGAATTAAAAGCTACCTAACCCTATATACACTTCTTTTTCAGAACTTGCACCCAAATTAGTTTGGATTGTATGAAATCTGTAGTATCATACTGTATATGTCCCCAAAATGGAATTCTTATGTATAATTCTATCTCACTTGCCCCAGGGAAGTTTCCAGGAGATGGGCCAATGTTCTCTTTGAGTTTATGCCTCACCAGATAGCACAATAAGCACAAGTGGTGTGTGATTTATATCTACTTATGGAGCCCACTTGATCAAAGGTCTATGTTTTATTTTCCTGGGCCATGAGGAGCAAGAAACATATCAATCTTGATTTCTCAGTAAATATTTGTTGTTGGGAACATAAAACATATCTCAAACCCTTGTTTGTCAGTTCTCATAAGCAAGGAAAATGTGTGAAGATGATCTTTTTATGCTTATGGTAGGCCTGGAGTGCCTTAGCTTTCTGAAGTTTCAGTTTGCAAAGATATAAAAAAGACACAACATTTTAAAAAATTCTAAATGCTAACAAAATGGGCTAGCAAATATAATTAATCAAATGCCCTCATTAACAAAACACCAGGAGTAAGACAGTAGGTTTTACACAGAGCTTTAATACTTGTGAATGCACCAGGTGGAGACAGTGGTAACTTGAATCTCCTTAAAAATCCCTTCTGGCCACAACCTGCATCTGATTATGTTTGATGTCACTCAAAATACAAGGACTTCAGAAGATGAGACGTAAATGGAGCCGATGTGGCATTTCAGCCTTTTAGATTTATAGCCTATTTCCCAGTCACTTTCCCTGTTTTATTCACAAAAAAAGAAAAGAGAAATGCCACCTGACCAAAAATGACCAATGCATACTCATAAATCTCGCTCAATTTCTATCAAAACTAAGGTTTCCCTGGTAATTCTCCTATAAAAAGAAATGCAAAATTTATTCCAAAATGGAGTGGGATGGGACATGCTTGGCTGCATTCAGGAAGCCAGGGTTTTTGGGCAAAATTAGCTCACGCTTCTGCCAGGAGTCACATTTTGGCCCCTCATTTCATGAGAAAACCATTTGCTGTGAAATAGAGGGACTCAGCCTGTTAGTGTGTGCATAAATCCCCCAACTCTTGCCCCCAGACTGGGTGGTGACATGGGTCCTCATCTCTTCATGCCTCGTTAGGGCCAGGCGGGGCCAGCTGGCCAGGCCATTTCCTGTCCTGAGGCCTGGGCACCATTGTCCCCAGCTCACCCAGCCTGCATCCCTTTGAAGCTGCTCCAAAGAAACTTTATCCCTCTGTTCCAGCTGGCGTTTCATTAAGCCCTGACTTCACAGGATTTTCCACTCCCATTGACACATCAGAGCAAAGATGTAGCCATTAAAATAATGAAGAAAAAGGGAGCGAGCAGAGGAAAAACGATTCTGAGGGGAAATTGAAAAGGAGTACAAGGTTATTTAAAAAATAAAGGCCAACTGCAAAAAATAAAATAAAATAAAATATACTCACTTTCTCATTGCTCTCCTGTTTGCTCTTTTTCTTTCTTTTATTTCTCCCCTACATGTGTGTGTTCTAAGCTGTCCAAATTTTTCACAAAGCCTCGTAAGGAGCGACTTCAGAGCGGCACTGGCTCTGTGAAAATGCCGACAGTCACAGGTCTAAATTAGAAGCAGCCGATAAGAATCCCAAAGTCATTCTGAGTATACATGAAGGCAGGGGAACTCTGCACATTGAAGACACTGTGAATCTTAAATCTAACCTTCATTCTTACTCTGAAAAGAAATCATTGTGTCTCCTGCTGCTTAGACATCAAGCCCACCTAGGTTATTAACCACCCTGGGTGTGACCTCCTTACCCTTACCTCTAAGGTTTCGTCCCTCCGTTGCTCAGCCTGGAGTGCTTATTCCACACTATTGCTTTTGCTTCTTAAAAGGAACATTGGCTTCATACTTATCTGGTCATAAAATCTTTTTGATGCTTATCTGCTCCATGAGAAATGAATCTCTGGTATGTTGTTTTCTCCAAAATTAGATTTTGACTTTGAGAATCAAGAGTTGTATGCTTCTGTTGCTATCTCTAAACAAAGACCTTACTCAAGAGTTTACACTGAATTTGTATTTTCTATATTATCTGCCCAAAGTACCAGCAGACTTCAGTCACCCAACCAAAGATATAGACAAGGAAGATGGCACAAAATGCCTTTAAGCTCCCGAGCCAACTGTGACAAAGCCTGTGTACTAAAACTACACATTTTACTCCCCTGGGCTCTAATTCTGGCATTGTGATTTCATTAACATGCTTGCTTTTCTAGCATCTCTTCCCACAAGAATTAGAAGCAGTGACCTAGAAGTGGGTTCTTAGATGTATGCCTGATGACAGAAGTGTAAGTGACAGCTGACATGTAATTGAAGGAAGAAACAAACCCAACAAGGGAAAATGATGAACACCCACATTGCTTCACAGAGAAAATGTGATGTCTATAAAAATGAATTTTGAAATATATTCAAGTACTGTAGTTACAATGTAAAAGGCACATATTCTTAAATGATATGTTACAAAACAGTTAAAATTTGTTTTAGGAAGCAGCAAACAGCAGTTGTTTAAAAAAATTATGTGTACACCCCTCTTATTTCAGGAATTTCTGATGAAACTGGGGATCATGCATACAAAGTTTCAGTGTATAGTGTCATGAGGTTAATTCTTCATGTTTTCACATTACAGGTCATGGGAAGAAACATGTGTTTGTATAACTAAACAAGAGTAATGCTTCAGAAAGTTTCCAAAGGCTCAAATTAAATGTTCTTCAGCAGTGATCCATTGGAATTCTATATTGTGAAGAAACAGAACCATATAGCAGGTAATCCTGGCTACAGAGGACAAAGCTTAGTTTAAAATCCCAACCTTTCTTCTTTGCATTGTCATAATGGGATTCTGGCCTTAGCATCTCTCAATCACACTAGGTAATATCTTGGAAGAATTAAGTGAAGTGCCACATGTTCCAGAGTCTATATCAGATTCATACACAGAAAAACTGATTTACAGGACTCAGTTTTCAAAAGAAGTATTTAATACAGCATTTGATGACCATACAAAGAGGGGCTCAAAGGAACCTTTAGCAAAAATGCAATTAACCAACAGACTAAAATTATTATAGGTAAGATAAGGTCTTAACTCTTAGGAAAACACAAATAGAATTTGGGGGGAATTTACTATAAGAAAATTCAGGTTACTATAAGAAGATACCATAGACTGGCATCAGATGAGTAAAAATTCATTTCTCACAATTCCTGAAGCTGAGAAGTGACAGATGGAAGCCCCAGCAGACTCACTGTCAAGTGAGTGTTCACTTCTGATTCATAGATGGGTACCTTTTCACTGTGTCCTCATAGGATAAGAGGGGCAAGTAAATGCTCTGGGGTCACTCTCATAAAGGTACTAATCCCATTCATGAGGGATCCAGCCTTATGGTTTAATCATCTCCTACAGCCCCCACAAATGTCATCCCACTAAATGTGAAATTTTGATTTATGGATTTGGAACAAAATGTGGAACACAAACATTTGATCTTTAACAGAAGATACACACACGAACCAGTACTTTCTCAATAATCCAAAAAGATGGCCAAGCATTGGCTGGAATGCCATAATTGCTGCAATTAAGAGAACTGAGTAACTAAGAATTAGACAATTCATGGGATGTTCCCTGATAATATCTGGAGTGAATAATTTTGAGAGAAAAAAGGAGACTGCAAATAGAAGGAATGAAAAACACCTGACGTGGAAGGAGCAGAGTCAGTGCAGAGGACTGATTGGCCAGTCTGAAACCTCCAGTGAGTTCATATTTGACAGTTCATCCAGAGTTCTACAGTATCTGCACATCACAATCACTCAACAAGTGTGGAATCTTGCCTTTGCAATTCATAAATTTTGGGACCTTGAGCTACTGATATAACTTGGCTTTGTATAGATTTTCTTAGTTCTAAAATTATTACCTACCTTAAGAGAGGAGGATGGATTCAGTATGAAAGTGGATGATGACATTCCTGTGTAGTTCTGAGACTAAGTAGCTCATATGGAATCATTTTTAGTAGTTTTATTGCTATCTACTGTTGACATTACCCTCTATTAATCTCTTATTGCCTCTTGCACAATTTTCCCTTGCCTCTTCTATATTCCTTCCACTACTTTGATTCTAATCTTTATCTAACTACACCACTGAAATCACTTTCTGTCCTTAACTCTCCCTTTCTCTTCCCCAGATTATATCTCTCATCTTGCTATCTTCCATCTCATCTGTCAAGATCTAGATCAAAACATATCACTTTTGTAATCTATTCCAGTATGCCTTGGCCCATTTTTATCATATGTTTTAACCTTTGTTATAGCCCTTGTCATAAAATGCATTGCATTGTAATATCTAATGCAGGTGACAATTTCTCATTGACTTATAAGTTCTTATGGTACAGGAATGCTTTTTCATTAAATTTAATTTTCTTCAGGGTCACTTTATATAGGGTTGATGAGACAGGCCCAAAGCATCTGATTCTCTTCGTTTTACTCAGAGTATGATATTGAAGTTATTACATGTGCTTTTAAGATTCATTTGTATTTTTATTGCATGAGAAGTCTTATAGGGAAATGATTGAGGAATCAAAATAAATTATTTGACAATTAATTCTGAGTCTACAGGTCATCTTGAAAAATGTATCTTAATTAATTATGTGTGTGTGTGTTTGTGCATGTGTGTATTTGTGTGTGTGCGTGTGTTTTGACCTAACCTCTATTTAAACAGTGTCTTGGCTTGTACATGCTGTGGTCTGCATGTGTGCATTGGTGCGTGTGGGTAGGCATGGATGTGTGTCCAAATGTCACAAGGCTCTGAATTGTCTGGTTTCAGGCATGTTTCTTAAGGTTTTGAAATCCATTAACTAGAGCTTATTTAGCCTTAGTTGATACGATAGCTTTCATTGTGTGAGTATGTGGGATTTTTTTTTTTTTAACAGAAGCCAAGTGTGCCCTTTGGATGAATTGATTTCTCAATCTCATCATGAAATATTGCATTTCAGTTGTCACTTTTGATTTATTGTTTCTTTAAACATTAAATCTTCCTTTGCATTTTTATTGGTTTCATTAAAAATGTTCTGCTCATCTTTTTCATGGCTATCTCCGTAAAGGCAAGGAAGGCCTCACTCAGGCGCCTTGGGAGACCTGCGGACTCCATTCCTCTCCACTGAGTCATCCAGGATGCTGCCTTCGATCGGCTGCATGTTCCAAAGCATCAGCAAACAGACCTACAGAAACCCTGCCTGGCTTTGTGAAGGAGTTTATACAAACATGTATTAAATCTAACAACGCTAGTATGTAATGAGGCACAGAGCATATGTCAGAAGTACAGTGTCCAAACTGCGGTGGACTAGAATGGTTTGTCTCACTGGCAAATGTGCTATGTGAGATTCTACCCTTAAATTGAGCACTGGAAGACATAAATAGAGTAATCAGAAAGACTTCCCTATAGTCATAGGAATCTGGAGCCATCCCATCAAGATTAAAATAAATCAGTTATACAAATGGAAATGGTCTCCAGACCTTTGAGAATTGGTTCGGTTTCACTCTCTCTCAAATGGTGGGGCGAAAGAAACTGACAGCAAAGATCATGAAACCAACTCTAATTAACACACACACAGCAAAAGACCCAGAAGTCCTTTCAGGCTGAAGTTACTTGTACATGAGAGAGTAAAAGCTACACAGTGATTTCAAAGTCCCCCAGCTTTGTAAAGACAAAAATAAAGCATGTATTGATTGTTGGCTAAGCATGCAAAGGCTTGATATAGAAACACACACACACACACACACACACACACACACACACACACCAGAAATCTCAATCAGAATTTAACAAACCAGAGCTTTCTACTATGCAGCATTATTTGGCCACTGTAAGTTAAGAAGGCCTGTCCATCATCCATCTGTCTTTCTTCAAATTTTGATGTATGTTGCAATATGAAAGACTAACAAAATTATACGAAACATTACAGCAAAACAATTTTTATTCAATATTTTATTTATCTCTTGAAATTTAGCCAAAGGTAAGTTGTTTGTCATATCACACCTTCTATAAAAACCCTTCTGAATTATATAGATTCAAATTTCCAAAAGATAAAACATTAATAATATAAATTAACAAAAAACAGTACCTACACAGACTGTTGTGCTTTTTTTTTTTTGAAAAAAATATTTTAAGTTTTTCCACTTGTATCACATAAAACATTACGAACAGCACTTGTCTGTTTCTGCAGTTACTTAGGGTCATTACACGCTAAATACATGCCCTGCATCTACCCCCATTCCCATGACCTGTCAGTCTGTCGTTGGTGCCTCTGCAGAGACTTCTTCTCACTTTAGAGCTTCCTTCTGTGTTCAGTCCAAACACAAGCTCTGAGTGCTCGTCCCATTCGAAGTCCTCGGCTTATATATGCATGGATCACACAGATTTGGGAGACAGTGTGCTGGTCCTCAGAATACAGACTCTGGAGGGAGATCAGCCGTGGAGATGAAGAACATTCCAGCCGGTTTAAACAGCAAATGAAGTTCAAGACAAGCAGTCAACCAGGGCAAAAGCAGGAACTGGGTCCTCTATCATTGGACACTGTCCTGCAGAGCCTCACAGTGCCTTCATTTTCTCACCTGAAAGTGAAGAAGCTAAGGCACACAGCCAGTTGTTTCCTTCTGAAGTTTAAGTGCATAAGGCACAGAAAGAACTTAGGATGGTACCTGGTACTTGTGTTGCACTCAGGAAACTAGCATATTAACATTGCAAATATCTCATTCATTGTGATTATTATTTAGTCCCCATATGTGCTGACACTAGTCTAGCTATGGCTTTTTCTTTAGTGATTTCAAGGTTTGCTACTAACTTGTTGTTTTTTAGGGTCCTGGGCCCTCCTCTGCTGTGGGAGGTATAGAGAAACAAAAGCTTTCTTGTTCTTCTTGAAGAACTCCTGGTTTAGGTGGGAGCACAAAAGACATGTATCATACACTTCTTATATGTAGTGATAGAACACATTGCATACATTTTGCACAAAAATATGGAGTATTTTCATGCTACAGTTATAGAAACCTTAATACCTACCGCATCTGCTTTCAGTCTGCAGGTGACTTTAAGATTAAAAAGTGGCAGTGGTTATCAGAAGCTTGAAAGTGGTGACGAGGAAATACTATTTATGGGCATGCCTACCAAGAGGGAACTTGCTTGATGCCTCTATCAAATCTCTAGTGTGCACCTGAAATATCTAACCAGATTAACAGGCTTGAAGATAAAAAGCAAACAATAAGTTGGGAATCTTTATCTTTGCTTGGTCACTACTTTAATCATACTATCTAGCCTTACAGGGCTTTCATTTTCTATTAAAAAAGTATATAAGAGGCATGTAGTTTCTCTTTCTAAAGAGACTATGATTCTATTTTGAATCACAATATTCAGTTTTGTCCGTAGTATGTGGTACACACATACAAACACCTCACCGTGGCTTCCATAATAATCTTGTCAATTTGAGATTTAAATAAAATGTGTTTTTGCTATTATAATGGAGTATGTAAACATTGCTCATGCATTCATTCACCATCATTCTGAATATTCTAGGGCCCCTTCCTTTCTTGAATTCCTATGTCATAGTTCACATGTCTCCTTTTCTATTAAAATAGAAAACTTCAGTAGCTACCTGGGAAAGACTGCATTACAGGTAAACACTTCAGCAGTCAGCATGTATGAGTATGTTTGATTGAATGTTGCCTCAATATTAAGTTCTAAGTCAAAGATTATCTTCTATGAATTTGAAGGTGTTTCTCTTCTTTTTGGCTGTAATATGCCCTTTTAAGAAAGGTGATATACTTCTGACTCCAACCCTCTCACCTCCTTTTTTGCCTTTGTCTATGCAAACTTATCATTCCTTTAACACAATAATGTCTATATCTTACCATGATGTTTTCACAAGGGTCTATTCTCACTCTTTGAACATGGTGCTCAGTTCTTGTTGTTTTTAATTCTAAATATATATAATTTGCTTCTGAGAAGTTTTCTTGCATTTTCTTTGATAATAACTTCAATTCTGATTTTTCTCCTTTACTTGAAATACTATTACTCTTTTCCCATAATCCTGAACAAATATTCTAGTCTTCTTATCTTATTTGTGTTATTTTATACTACTTAGTCGTCTTGTTCTGTTCTCCAGAACATACTTTGTTTCTATTTCTTTGGTTAAACATTTAGATTTCTGTTGTAAATTTTTCAATTTTTAGTATCATTTTCTTTTCCTCTAGATGTTGCTATTGTGAAGGATCCATTGTTCATTTCATAGACATAATATCTTCACTTAACTATCTGTGTGATTTCTCAAATCATAATACATGTGATTGAGCCCAGGGTGTTTGAATAAATATCCACTGTTACAATTAAATATTTATTTGCCTGGGGATTCTGGAACTCAAGATTTATTAACATATTTCAAGAGTCATTGCAAAGACAATAGTAGCTATGATATTTGTTTCTAAGTCTCAGGGGTAGAATTTTCATAGCAAAGGGATTTATTTACTAGCATCCTGTGATACTTCATTTTTTCCTGAATAAGATTACATCCTTAGGTTTAATTATACCAAGTACAACTGGAAACCCTTATGAAAAACATGGTCACCAGAGACATCTTGAAATTATTTACTCTGACAGATCCAGTTCACTGTAAATGCCTACCATGTTCACATCAACTATTTTTAAAAGTGTCAGTATGAATGTGTGTGTGCTTGGGAACACACTGGATCAGAGAAGGCTTGGATTTCATGGAGAATGCAGAGCTGATGAATTCGTGAAAGAGTGTTTTATCAGGATATGACTTTTAAAAGCAGATGAGCAGACTCACGGAGAAAGAGGTCAAAGAAGTCCAAGCTTCTCATACCCAACTAAAGATAATTTGATGTCACTAATGTGAGAGACTAAAACTTTCTTTCTTAAATGGCTATAGTAATTAGAAAGGTCTTTTTTGGTTTTATCTGAAACCTATCTTGTTGATTACCTTTGAATTTCACATACATTTTTGCTTCTTTCTTTTTCCTGTCCTCCATTTTATGTTAAGATTTCAAAAACTTCTGATTTGGCCATGAACAAACGAAGCAAATAGGATTTTGCATCTAAACTCCAGGATATTGATTTTATTAAGATTCTTTTTACATTCAATCACTCTACCAGAGACCTTACAGTTTGGTGCATGTGCACATGTGTATGTGAGGACATGCCTGTGAATACATGAGTAATGTGTGTGCGTTCATGTGAGCGTGTGTATGATGCATTAGGCTTATTTTGTTACAAGAGAAATTCACTAAAACTAAACTGTAACAAAGATCCTTGGATAGGAATATCAGCAAAACATACTTACAAGTGGTATTAAAGTCATTTCTGGTTTTGTAATTAAAGAATAAACTATTTGAATGTATCAAAATCTTCTTAAAGCAGAGTCTATGACTTCTGCCCTACTTGAGATTTTTTTGACCCTCTTAAATATTCATTGTTCTAAAAAGTCATAACCTTTCCAAATAGCGGCTCTATACGTGTCCTCAGATTACAATAACACACTACTTACTTGACACTCTACTTAATGAATTGACATTAAAAGATAAATTATGATGCTTCCTATACATCATGTTGATTACATTCCTTGAGAGCACCTATATTAGTCAACTTTTCCATTGCTGAGGCTAAACACTTAGCATTTCACCTTAAAGAAGGTGAACTTTATTTTGATTCACAGTTTCAAAGTTTTAAGGTTATTGTCTGCTATTCCTAAGAGATAAATGGCAAAAGAAAGCTGTTCAACCCGTGGCCCCCAGGAGCAGAAAGACATTACAAGAGACAGAGTGAGAAACACACGTTCTCAAAACATGTTCCCAGTGACCCACCTCTTCTATGGGGCCATACTTCCTAATAAATCTTTCAGCTATGAACTTATCAATGGATTTATCCATTTATGATCTTAGTGACCTCATAATCTAGCTGCTTTCTGAAAGTCTTGCTTTGGAGCCTACAAACTTTAGTCAAATAATTTGCCTATAAGCCATAACAACATCTTCCTTGGAATCCATAAAATAATATCTCTATAGCTCTGTATTTTGTACTCTTTCTTTTTTTATATGTAATACCAGTCCTAGTTGACAAGCTAGTTGGATCTCTTTTGCCTTTTAAAATGGGGATAATGATGATGATGGAGAGAGTTAAAGATGATTTCATTATAACCTCTCCCAACTTTCAAATATGTGGAACCACCTACTAAGATACTAGAGCCTGTATTACTTTGGAGATAAGGGCGTGAATTGGTTAGAAATCTCAGTCCACAACTCAAATATGCAAGGTGGATCAGTTTCTTCTTCTATAATTAAACTCAATTTAGATTTCAAATTCTAATCTTTGAGACTTAATCAAATCAGTTTCTCTTGCTTTTTTTCTATCAAAAGTTTGGTCTGAGTTCAAAAAGGTGTGCAAAGTGCTGAAGTATTAGAGCTAAGCATACATTTGAGATTTGGTTATTTGTCTCTGCCTTTTGCCCAATGATTCTGTTGTATACACACTACAAATAGAAAATATTCAAGTGTCACTTTTGTTCACAAAAAATGTTCTTTGACTTCTATGTCTCAGAGAGGCTGACTATGACCATTTGTTGTCTGTCTTTCCCTACTTAGGCATCACATAAATGACTACAGAGGAAATGAGACAGAACTTTTCTTACCTCCAACAAATCTATCTGGTTTCTTCCTAGGGTTTAGATTCCGTGTTTCTTCCCAGGTAACTCTGATGTTCTCACAATTTCCCACTCTTGTTTGGAGGTCAAGACTATTGCTCTATTTTCTTATACTGTCTTCCAGAATCCAATCAATGCTATATATTCTCCATTTTCTCTAAATACACAGTTTTTTAAAATACTAATATCTCCCTGACAAAAATTAAATATTGCATCACAGTATGGGAATGATAATCATCAAAGTTGAGAATGAATTACTTTTCAAAACATACTGCACTGTTTTAAAATATTTCTCATTTACATGATACAAATGTGTGAAGACTTGGAGCTTCCTCATATCCAATCTTTTTACCTATTTCCAGTGTTACATCATTTTATCTTTCATCATTGTTTTTCTAATACACGATTTTCTCCATTAGTTATTCTTTTATTTAGTCATTCCACAACTATAAAATTTCTATTGACTGAAAAGTACTTTAAAGCGTTTTTCGTGTTGGACTGGGGATATTGCTCAGTGACACAGCATCTGCCTGGCAAGCATGAGATCATGAGTTTGATTCCCAGTACCAAAAGAAGAAGAAGAAGAAGAAGAAGAAGAAGAAGAAGAAGAAGGAGAAGGAGAAGGAGAAGGAGAAGGAGAAGGAGAAGGAGAAGGAGAAGGAGAAGGAGAAGGAGAAGGAGAAGGAGAAGGAGAAGGAGAAGGAGAAGGAGAAGGAGAAGAGGAAGAGGAAGAAAGCTTTCAAGAGATTTTTTGGTGTCAACTCTCTGCATTCATATTGTGCCTCTATATGTTTATAAGTTCACACAAAGGGCTCGAAACAACCCAATACCATATCAATTAGTGACCAGAGAGCAATAGTGGGAATGACATACAACTGCACATTTATATGATTTTTGTCATTCAAGTATTTGGCAGGCATGCCATTACTAGAAAAGAAAAGATTAAATTGAGTATAAATATTGGAGGTGCTAGTTGGGTAGTACCTTTGAGATGTATGAAGGGTAGTTTCATCATTTGAATTAGATGATTTCACAATTCCAGAGACTCCACACCCAAAGTTTCAAAGAAATAATTTTCTTAAATAATTTAAAATCAAGTAGTACAGGTAATATCACCTGTCTGAATATGATTAACAGGTGACGGTAGGTACAATAGTTTTAAAAAGTTGTTGCAATACATTTGCAGTAAATTAAGAAATGTGTTAAACTGCTAATAATCAACAATGGAAATAACTTAAATAAGATAGAGGTTTATTTCTCTTGTTTGCAAAAGGTTAAGAAGCAGAAAGACCAGGGCTAGTGTGGCAGTTAAACTGCACTTTCGTCACTCCAGACCTTCTCAGTATTACTACTTCTTGCAATATTACTGAAAAGCTTGAGCCAACAGGAATGAGAATCGAGTGGGTGGAGTAACAGGAGGTACCCAATTTAATGAACTTAGATTGTCCATTGCTGGAAATGATAAGCCATGAAGATGGATGAGGTGAAGACAGGTGACATGAAGCTGTGAAATAACCCAGAGGTGTCAGGGAGACTTTTCAGGCTCTTGACAGCAAGAAGACAATGTAATGATGCAAATAGTGCTTAAGATGATCAGTCTGACACTGCTATGTAAAAAGGTCTAAAAAAAGATGAAACAGGAGTGAAAATATTTTAAGGAACATGGAAATAGCCACAAGGGAGGGAAGGACTGGCATTTGGAAGTACAAAATAAAATGAGTTCAGCTTAGAGATGTTTGTGATTTCATTTCAGTTTAAATAAAATCATGATTCATGAGCTCCATGAAGGGCAAAGTAAAGAAACTAACCAGGAAAGTAAGCACAATGCTTTAATTATTTTACTTATCACCCAGCCACTGAATTTGGATCTTATTTTGCCCTCATCTTGTGATGTGCTCATATAACATACTCGGCAGGAAAAACAAGCAGCCACCATCAGATACACAGAGAAGGGATCCAGCACTAGACTGGTAGCTTCATCAGAAAACCAAAGACTTGCTCCCTAAACTCTCTGATGGCTGAAATCTTAATGATAATGCCTATGTGTGTATTCTAGAGGCTTTTCTATCTGCTCTATTCTGCCCTTAAATGCAAAAACACCTGTGAGGACAAACATGTTGAGAAAAGTTTTCCCACTTCATCTTGGCAATTTTCAGATAATTTCAAGGCTCAGCAGGTTCTTCAAACCATCAGGCCAGTGTTCCAAAGGAGAGGAAAGCTGAAAGGGAGATCAGAGCAAGGGACAAATCTACCAATTCAAATGTCCCCAAAGAAAACGATGGAATTATGTTCATTCATTGGATGTGGTCAGTCCTGTCTCTATGTCTCTTTTGGAGCCAGGGGAAAAGTCAGCACAAGATGACAGTTCAACAAGCTGTGCTACCCCTAGATGTCTCAGACACTTGGGTGTAACTCTTGGAAAATCACTGAACCCTCTGTGCTAGCTTTCTTTCCTGAAGAACAGGAGTCATGGGTTAAACAGCTTATAAAAGAATAAAGAATGAGTGATTACAGCAGCTTGAAATTTCTGTGAGATTTAGGGTCTTAGCTGTTGACAGAATGGCATTCGAATTGGAGATCAGTGATAATCTTGAATACCATCCTGAAATACGCTGCTCGTATTCCTCAGCACTCCTCTGGATGTTTCTGTCGGTCTGGATTCTGTTCATAAGGAGCAAGGATTTAGGAATCACTGGGAGGTTGTTCCTTGAAGCAGATGATACAGTACAGCAAACCTGTGAGCAAGCTGCATGTTTCTCTGTAGGGTGCACTGGCAAACACACAGTACTGGTGCAGCTCTGCTCCGTGCAAGGGAGGAAGATTCTGTTTCTTACAATAACTTGCTATTCCTTTGTGGATAGCAAAAACATTGTTACTCCTGAATGCTGAAGTTGGGAAAGATGTCAGCCTAATTGTTGACATGCTCAGCCATGTCACCAGTTAGAACCTAAAACCTGAGCCCACAGAGCAGGCCTATTCATGTGAGTGGGAGTCTAGGTGAAGGGAATGCTAGCAGGGAGAGGCGCACATTATGAATAGGGAGGACATTCTGGGGAGCAATATTTCTCACAGTCTAATTGCTCTGTGTTTTATA